>JACEGR010007094.1:0-53235 GCA_014170235.1 Listronotus bonariensis
TTCGCACGTATTGCTGAAGACACGTGTTTTTATACGAGATGATACGGAACAATACGATAATTTGTACATAGTGGTTAACCAAATAGGTATTGGATATCGGCTACTAAAGCAACAAAAAAGGATGTATGCGAATAATCCAGTCAGAAATGTTTACATACAGGTATTACGTCAGATTGTCTATTTTCCTTATGTTACTTAGTAGCTGATTCTGTATATGTTCTACAACCTCGTTTTCTAAATATAGCTCTTTACCGAAAGTCACTATATATATCATGAGTGGTCAACCAGTCGATCACGACTGTAGTCCAGTTTTGTCTCATTTTTATATTTGTCTATTGTTTTCTTTATAGATAGGTATCATCAGTTAAAAATAAAAATAACGGAAGTCCAAGAAAATTGGATTATTTATTTAGGTAATTACAGAAGGCGTAAAAAGCATTTTCACAGAAACGGATTAACCATTTAATTTTAACCATCGTTGTTTATAAAAATTTTTGTTTAATTTAAAGTTAAAAATAAAAAACCTTTTAAGTTAATAGTGTTTTACACAATAAAATGTTAGTTCAATTTTGCTTTCGGTCATTCAATTTGAAAAATCCGTTTCCGAAATTGAACAGATTTTAAGTCATATAAAGTGTGGTTGTTACTTTTGTTTATTACTTTCTATACATCTTAAAATAGTTAAACCATATTGAGACCATGTTTCTACATTAAATTTTACATATTTTAAATATAACGTAAATTTTTATTCAAATAGTTAGGAAATTAACAACCTAACATAAAATTTTGATTTTTTTAAGTATATCTATAGCGAATCGAGACTATGTATTCCGTGCGGGTTGCATAGTATAATTTTTCTACAACAAAAAATATTTTAAAACAACTTTCTTATGGATTTATATCAATAAAAAAAAATAAATGTAATGTTCCTAAAACTGCAAATATTTATAACAAATGTGATTAATTTAAATATTAGTTGATTTTCCGTACCTATTAGATTTTTCTTTACCCATATGTGACTTAAAAATGGTGACTTTAGGTGAAGAGTTATATCTAGTAAACGAGGTTGTAGAACATATACAGAATCAGCTAAGTAACATAAGGAAAATAGACAATCTGACGTAAATACCTGTATGTAAACATTTCTGACTGGATTAGTCGCATACATCCTTTTTGTTGCTTTAGTAGCCGATATCCCAATACCTATTTGGTTAACCACTATGTACAAATTATCGTATTGTTCCGTATCATCTCGTATAAAAACACGTGTCTTCGTTTTTATACCTTTATTAATAATGGAACGTAACTATGGTTACATCAACGACAAAATCTTCTCTTGTCAATGTCTCGAAGTTTACACCACAAAAGTCGAATCTATACTAACTGATCGGAGGTTTCCCGTCGCCCTTTATAGTATGGTGGAAGAGTAAAGAATGATCTAGAATCTTCGAGAAATATCGTGAAAATTCCATAGCACAGGATGGCATAAAAGTTCTCAATGGATAATTTGGGCGTTTTCGGAAACCTTCGAAAGTGATGAAAAACTTGGAAAAATTAAGGTAAATTATTTAAATAAATTTAACAAACTAAATTAAATGATCCTAACTCTCTAAAATTCTATAACCTAAACATATTTTTTTAAAGTCTGTAACATTATTTATGCAAATTTAACACTCTTTATGACACCCGTGGGTAATGGATGTGGGTAATGGCCGTAGGTAATAAACCATATTACCTATTTAAAATCACATTAATAATGTATACATTATTAAACAGTCGTAGAAAAAAACATGCCGGTGCCCACGAGATATCTAGCAAGCCAAATCGGTTAAAATTTAAAAGAGTTATCAGCCGTTGAATTACCCCCTATAGTGGGTTAGGGCTAAGGTTACAAAAAACAACTTATTATTTATACAGTATGTATTTATTATTTAGTTAATAGAACCTTTTTTTTAATATCATTACCATTTTAGGGCTCTTTTTTAAAATGATAATGCTACTTTTACAACACATAAATAAAGTACTTATTTCTACAGCCAATGCAAAAGATTTTGATTTTGTCCTTAGTATCAGTTAGATAGGTTAAGATAACTAAAGTTTCTTCTTTTTTTTAAATCTGTCTAAAATTAAGAAAACCTTCAAAAACAATAGACTTTGTAAAATCAACAGTAATATAAACATTTTTTTTACTTTATAGGTTCAACTTTGGTCCAACATGTTGACACTATCTTTCATCTGAATGGAATATGCAGCTACATACAACCCATAAAACCAATTATCGCTTGTCTAGAATTGTCCTTTTTTTTACTTATTTATTAAGTAATATAGCATAAAACTTTGGGCCTTTCTAATTAATTAAATAATCACCCAATTATTGTAGTATTACTTATCACACCTCACACACCGTGATTAGTATGAAAATATTACTTTGTAAATATAGACATATACAATAGGCAATAAACGTTACATTTTGCACAAAGCTGCACTCACATATCTTTTAGAATTTTATCAAGATATAATAAGATGTAATTCTAAATTTTAATAAAATCACAATTTTTTATTTCATGTTTGCCGTATAGTATTTTTATTATACCATATTCTCTTTTCAAAATAACAAATAGTAGATAATTATCTTTATTATAATAAACCTACAAACATTTTCATTGGTAAGTGTGGGGATTGAAAAAAATCTACTATTTTTTTTTTAACTATACCAAAAAATTGTTGAAAATGATGATAGAAAAATCTGTGTCAGCCACAGCCTTTAATATTAATGTTAAGAGGTGCCGCATGATACATTTTAATTTCCCATATAGATTAACATGGGAAAGCTTGTTTTTTGAGTTTGAAACTTTATAACTCTGTAATGATTCATTAAAAGGCCTAACCAAATCATTAAACTTTTAAAAAAGCTTTTCTTATTTCTAAATTTTCTAAATTTTTGACAGTTAAAGTAAAGGATCCAGAAAAAAATTGAATACAAAAAGTTTTGCCAAAATGTTTAATAAACTTTATAGTATCGTCAAAAAATGAAGAAAAAAAATTTGTTTGTTTATCAAAAAATTCTAAGAAAACTGTTTTGTAGAGCGTTTAATTTTATATAAAAGGATGATTTGGTCCAGCCTTTTGATGAACCATTACAGAGTTATAAAGTTTTAAACTCAAAAACAAGGTTTCCCATCTTAATCATATGGGAAAATAAAATGTATCATGCGGCACCTTTTAACATTAATATTTAAAGCTGTAGCTTTTACAGGATTTTTTTATTATTATTTTCAACAATATTTTTGATATAATTAAGAAAAAAATTCTATTTTTTTAATTAGTACACTACAGTATATATACAGGGTTTCCGGAAAATCAATGATAATTTTGAAATTTGACTGGTATAGATAAAATTATCCGTGGATTTTAAGGTAGTTGTCGTGGTATAATATTAACAGAAAACTTCGGATTATGCGCGCTGTAAAAGTACGTAAAAATAGTTTTTATGCAAGACTGTACCCGTTGAGACGGTACTCAGAAGCTGCGTTTGGTAATTCGATCAGATTGATCAGATTCATCTACATAGTTCGTTTCTAACATTTGAAGGTAGGGAGAGTGAACTCAATTGTTTTTCATCATCTAGACACATCCGATCATGCTCAATTTGATTGAAGACTTTAGATCGAAGAAGAAGATTAATCTGTCGTTTTGTTTTTAATGTTATAAAAAAATAGTTATCGATTTTGTGTTTTGTTCCCTTTATTTTTTATTTTCTTGATATTTGGTCAAACTTAGTTGTGAAATATAAAGGAAATAGATATTTATAATCAAGAAAACGAGAAAACAAGAAAACCTACAAACTAAATGTAACGGACTTTGAATATGAGAGAAATAGTTCGCAAGAGTAATATTTTTTCTTTTGTACCTAAAGCTATACAGCTTGACCATTATCCATTTTTTTATTAAAAATAAAGTACCTAAGATCTTTTAAAACGAAACCCAAAGAACATTCACCAAACAAAACCCCTTAACCAAAAATAAGGTTATGTTTAAAACAAGTCTAGAATGTCCGTCACATGTCGTAAAATTCATCTCATGCGTTCGTTATTTTGCGACCGGTCTGTTTAATCTGTTATGATGTCATCCAAATCTGCTTGCATATTATGTGAGGCTTTTTCCAAACGCAGCTATACAAAATTCATATGTAGTTGTGATTCATCAACATCGCCTATTTACGCCAGATTTATTGAAGAATTAATCGTGTTGTACAGTGTACAAGGTGGTGCCTTTGATAAAATAAAGTTTATAAATTAGAATTTAATTCCTTAATTTAAACAAACTTGTTATTTACTAATAGAGTAAGAGTCCGTGAGCGGCAGACACTTGTCATTTTGTAAAAGCTGTTTGTCAGCGCAGCAGCTCAACATAAGTAGAAACAATGCTAGACTGTGAAGTTTAACTCAAAGTGGCTTTGGCAGGTACCAGGTACCAAAGGTTAATTAATTGAGACACAACTTCCGTTATTTTGTATAAACTAAATTTTATATATGTATGTTATGTGGATACCTATTACAAGATATTTCCTCAGTCGCCAGACACTTTTGACAGTTCCAACCCCTTGGGAGGCAAACATTTGAATTGGACTGATGGTCCGAGGAAGCCCAATATTTCTGTTATTTAACAAGATATGACAAAAGTCCTTGATAAGAGTTGTAGGGTTTTCCAACAGGCAAGTCCTAAAAATATTTTTATGTATACAGAGTGTCCAAAAAAACAAAAAAAAGCTAAACTCACAAAAATCACTTTTTTTTGTACACTCTGTCTATATATATCGAAATATTTTTATGACATGCCTATTTAGAAACCCGACAACTCTTATTAAAGACTTTTTGTCATGTTTTGTTAAATAAAAATATATTGGATTTCCTCGGACCATCGAGCAATTTAAAATGTTTGCCTGTCAAGGTTGGAACAGCCAAAACTGTCTGGCGACTGAGGAAATATATTTTGATAGGTACCTAAGTAACCTAATAATTATAAAAATTTAGCTTTTACAAAATTATAAAAGTTTGAATTGAATAACCTTTGGTACCTGCCAAAGCCAATATTGGTCAAACTTCACAATATACTATTGGTTCTACCCACTGATATTGATGGATTGCCAATGTTTATAACCTGTGCGAAACAAAAGTTACATTTCATGGGCGAAAAACCGGTTTGTGCGCAAGCCAGTTGAGGGTAAATGCACCCGGCTCCAAACGAAACTATCCACATTCTAGAAAAGAATTTGTTGACGGCGTCCTGGTTTTCTGTTCGAAGTACGGTAGCTAATGAGCGTTACGGTCAGACCGCAGACGAAGGGTACAGGGTGCCGGTGTTTGTATTTTGCCACGGCTTTTAAGTGCGCATGTTCGTCCATCCACTGCGCGAGGTCGTAAAAATCTGAAAAATGCTTCTTGCCACTGCGGATCTAAATGTAGGTTATCTATGGTTCTACCTATGTTGGGGGTTAGTTGGGGGCAAGCACTGACAAACTTTCAGCTTTAATAAAATAACGAATGTAGTGCGCTCTCACGGGATCTTAGACTATAACATGATATCTTGTCTGATATCTTAGATATCTCCATCCGCGATTAATGGCTGGTGACGTAATTATTTGACCAATTAAAAATCACATTTCTGATTAAAAAAACAATGTTAAATTTAACAAAATGGTTGTAAATAAAATGGTATACGCTACGCGCCTATGTAAACCATCCTTTTTCTCGTCATTAATGAATCACTTTCCACCTTGGTATGTAATGCACCATTATTGTATTCTGAGCTTAGACCAGATTATTTTTGTACATCCATTAATTACAACCTCTTTTGTTTCCATAGCAATACAAAGCATACCAGAAATAAATAATCTTTAACCGTATTTAAAAGTGTTAAAAAAATCTAAAAAAAATGCTGTTTTCTTAATCGTTAACATGAAGTTAAAGTACTTGATTCTAGTACACTACATAAAGTGTTAAAAAAGTTACTTTTTTAACACTTCAAAAGCTTTTTCACCCTTTAAATTAGTGTTTTGTTTCAATACCTACTACAATAAACTCAAATATCAATTTAGGCCATGTAACGTAACGCGACATCAACTGAACCAAACGGTCAAGTTACCTTTGATTTCGTTATTATTTCTTTTTAGTTCATGTGTCACTAGTTTTAAAATTTAACAGTTTGCAAATGAATTTAATAGAAATATTGAAAATTAATAGTAATAATAAATTTGGATGACTAAAAACTGTTTCAGTAATATTTCTATAAAAAGTAAGTACATACAATTTTCTTAAATTTAATAATAAATGCATAGTTATGAAGAAGATAGTTGTCTCTTAAAAAATAAGAAGGCTATTATTTTTGTTGCCATATAATGGTTGTGCTGCAAAAATTAACGTTAATAAGTTTAGACAAATAAAACATGTATAAAATGGTATTTTTGAAATTTTTATACGGTCGTTGAAAAATATGGTATGTAACACATGCATAAAGTCCCTTTTTCACTCATTAGATGGCCGCTCTCGCCTAACGGCTCGTACTGTCAAACTTCCCATTCGTAAAAAAGTATCACTCTATGCACTTGTTACAAAAAATACTATTAATATTAAAATATTTTTTTATCTGATAAATTTTGTTTGTTTAAATTCGCATATTGTGTCTGAGAGAAAATACCTGAAAAAATATACCTCTTAGTCTTGGTTCTTAAAAAGCAATAACAAGAAATATTAATCAAGAACATAACGCTCTACATACTTTAAAAGACTAATAAAAAGATGTAATAAAGGAATATTAAACAATATTAGAAATAAAGCTCCTAAGAAAAAGTCATTTAAAGGCCCAATAATAATAATAATATGAAATGAGCGAACATTCGTTCTTCTTAGAAATCACGATTTTGTGCTTTGTTTTTAAAAGTATTGACTTTTGTTAAAATACAGGGTCCGGCACTGAAACTTTCTTTTTCAATGATACATAGTGGCGCGACTGGAGCTAGTTGCAGCGCGTTAGTGCGCTTAACAGAGAGAGTTGGTGGGGAGATTTGTTTGTTAATTGTCGTCAGTCGTAAAAATGCTTTGGGCAAGAGAGCCACGCGCGTTCGCCATTAAGACCTACTTTTTACAAGGCCGGTCGATCATCGCCATGCAGCGTGCGTTTCGTTTACGGTAAATAATAATGTAGCAATGATTAACAGTTTCTTTCTGCCAGCTCTTAAAAATATGGCCTTGGGAGATGTATGGTTCTAGCAAGATTGGGCCTTAGCCCACGACTTTCAATGCCTGTTTTGAGACAAAATTTTCCAGGGCGACTTATCTCCAACCGATGTGACATTCCATGGCCTGCACGATCGCCAGATCTAGCTCCATGTGATTATTTTCTATAGGGCTACCTCAAATCAAAAGTGTAAAACAACCGTGCTGCAACTCTAGAAAAATTAAAAAAAATATTCGTTACGAGATAGCCAACGTATCGAATGATATGCTGAAAAGGGTCCACGTACACTTCAGAAATCGGTTACAGCAATGTATCGACAGTAATGGTAGACACTTGTCAAATATTCTGTTTAAAACAACTTAATTTCAAACTTCCCATGTTATTGTCTAATGCTAATAAAAAATAAATAAAAATGTGCCAAATATATTTTTATTTTTTACCTATGAAAAAGAAAATTTCAATGCCGGACCCTGTATAAACAAAATTTATTAAATTTTACTAAATATTTTTTAATAATCGTTAAACAATATGCTGTTTCTTTAATGGCGACTATGGAGATAAAGTACTTTATTTAAGTACACTACATAAAGTGTTTAAAAAAGTAACTTTTTAACAGTTCGACGCTATCTTTCACACTCTGAAGTAGTGTGTTTTAGTGCCAACTAGAATTTATTTTAATTTTTTTTTTTTTTTAAATCTTTGGAAAATCCACGAAGGCTGAAAGCTTAAATACTAACGTACCGTGGGTGTCTTAAGCAGGGTGAGAGGAAGTTTGTTAACACGGAACTTAAAAACTTGAAGATTTGGGGGAAGGAAAGCAGCGGAGGGCTTTCCTTCCCCCAAATCTTAACCAATATCACTGTTCAGTTTTACATTCTTAAAGCCTTTCAGAAACCTTATTTGGTAAATGCATCTTTAACGATTTTAAAGATATTAAAAAGTGTGTTGTGGTTTTTATTATTTTTTAACAATAAAACTAAAAAAACCGCCCCCATTTTAAATAACAAATTGTAAAAATAAAAATTTTGCAGGTTTTTTTGGCGATTTTGCTTTTGTTGTCTTTATTATTTATTTTCCTTGACATTTTCATTTTATATAATATAGAAACTTGACGCGAGATTTACCGGGATAGACAAACAAATTTATTAAATACTGAATAGCCCATTTATTTTTTTCAAACTAAATAAATAGGAATAGGAAAACCTTGTGACAAGCTTTTATATCAAAAAATTGTGTAATGACGTTATACAGCGTGTCTTCGGAAGTTCATACCAAATTGGAAACTTTTTAATTATAAACTTAACGAAAAAAGTGCCTTCTTAAAAGAGTCCTGCTTGATGAGAAAATACAATTACACAAAAATATTTCTTGTTGGATGTACAGGGTGGCCTAAAACAGACTTGTTTCCAAATTAAAATACAGGTTATTTTTCAGTAGGTTCCTCAGTCTAGAAACTCTAGGGATAAAAGAACGAACGAAATGGGAAGTTCGGGGCCTGTCCAATTGAACCGTATAGCGATGCATACGCGCGGCACCACGAGTTTCTCTGTTGGGAGCTGCAAGAGGAGGGACTATGCTGGATAATTCGTCGGAGCAGAAGCCGTAAAAGTATTTATAGAAGATCGATAGATCTTCCACAGCTCGACGATGGGCAAAGAGAAGGAAGTCTTTGAGTAAGTAAAGGATCATTAATAAGACGAACAGCCCTTCTTTGAATGGCATCCAGAATGCTGAGGGTTGTAGGGGATGCCATTCCCCAGACATGAGAACAATATTCCAGAGAGGGTCGAATTTGGGACACATACAAAGTCTATAAATTGGAAGGAGAAAAATACTTTTTGGCTCGGAAAAGAAATCCAAGCTTTTTTGAAGCCGCGTTGGCTATAGATAAAATGTGTTTATGCCAGTTAAGGTTATTCTAAAATGTGACGCCCGCAATATTAATTTATAGTAGTTCGTAAACAGTATATCAACCAAACCAAAGTTCAAGGTACCATAAATTCCGCCATTACTTACTTTTATGGCTTATGTGTCAATAAATTTAAAATTTGTCAGTTTGAGGTAAAAGGAAATAAAAATTATGAAAAAGTTGTGGTCGTCAAGAAAAATGTGTGTGATTTTGGGTGTGTACAAAAATTGGTTGTAGTGTAGTTTTTATACAGTGCAGTTCTTTAAGGGCCTCTCCTTTTTTACCGAATTAATTTAAAAAGGTAAAACTGGGATATGTACAGGATTTTAATTTATATTTTGCCACTCACTTTTAACTAACTAACCAAGAAAAATAGAAAAAAACGTCCTGTATAAAACTTTTTGAAATGGGACTTCCTGTATATTATGTCACCAATAAAAAGATCTTTTAAAAAGCTTTACAAAAATAATGCATTTGATATATACAGGGTGTTCATTTAAAAACTTTCCACTTAAGTTATCTTCGAAACGAGACAGATTTGAGAAAATCGCCGAAACACGTCAAGATATTTATTGAGGGGAACGTTTTTACAAAAAATTGGACGGCGCCCTTTTAACCCCTTAACCACCAGAGCCACTACCCCAAAATTCTTAAATGAGAAGGCGGGTCGAGTGATACATCATTTTAAAGCTCCTGACGAGTACTTTATAACCCTAGAATGTGAAGTCAATATCTTCACCTATTACAAAATGGCGGTACTTTAAAAATTACCTAAATACCTGATTTGGATGGTCATATTTCCGAAACTAACAAAGTTGTAAACGTGTAGCACAAAAATGCGAAATCTGGCAACAGTGCTAATATCACTATTTAATTCAATTAAGTGCATTTTTGATACCAAGTTTGGTAATTATAGCTTAAGCGGTTTTAAAAATATTTAAGAGTTGTAGTACTTTTTACTAAAGCATTATCTAAGGAAGTAAGAAAAATACTTGCGCCTAGAATAATAATATTTTTTTCATGGTTTTATTCTATTTAGATATTTCTATTTATAAACGTTTTTAATTATTTTAAAAATATTTTATGTTTGCATAATTTAGTTAAAATGCTGCTTAACAATTAACAGATACAGAAATATAAAATCTACAACTATGTTTATTTTAAAAATTGACTATACATTGTTTCGTTTTTCAAATACTAAGTACCCATATAACATTTTTTGCCGGCGTTGTACATTTAATTTACTGGCATTGCCAACACTCTTTAATGGCAAGGCATTGGCAAAAGGTATCAAAAAGACGCGAAAGTGGGCAAATGGCCGTTATTAGGCCACGTCTTGCAGATAATCTGATGGCATCCGTCATTAATAAGTTATGATAAAAAATACATTTAGGATGATGGCATCCATCATTAATAAGTTATTGGCAAAAAGATAACAAAAAGACACGAAAGTGGGCAAATGCAGATACTCCCAAGCAGCAAGCTGACGTCTTATTGACGAAAATTGTCGCATATACTTTTTTTTAAAAGCTAAAATGATGCGATATTTTATTTGAAAATTAAAATGGGAAAAAACTTTTTACTGCATGCAATTTCCTTGCACTGCAAAGTAGCATCTCTCGGAACACTGTCCAACTTGGAGGTGCAGATTTTTACACTAGCCGAAGATATTTCTTTCAAAGCTAAGTGTGATCACCTACCGCAGACCGCTCTCGAATTATTTTTGTCTAATGGGTACGGTTTAGGCGATAAAAAGCGAAGATATTGCAAAAACGTAGTAGTTTATTGTCCATTACGCCATCTATCGGTATGTCAAAAAAACTATTAAACATATATAATATTTTTTATTAACAAGTCTTTAAAACTTTTAATAAGGTTTTAAACCAAATGTTTACAGCTCCTAACAGTCCACTTGAATATCTTGCCTTCTCGACTAGCCATCACCAATTAATAACACAACACATACTTATTAGGTAATGAATACATTTAATTATGTCTATTAAAAAACTCTTTTCTTTAAAAAAGAAACTAAAAAGCTAGAAAACCACGTAGAAAACAAATGCACAAAGCGGTCACCTTCGGTCGAAATTAATCTAGCTACTTTTACCATCATTTTATTTTTATTCTCTCAAAAATACATAATATACATTTTGTTTGACCTAATTTTTATTTGCATGATTTGTAACAATAAAATGTTATGAAAAGGCCATTTCCTTTAAAGTATGTAAAAAAACAAAATAATGTTGTTTAGCTGCTATTATAAATAAAATAGATCAAAAAAATTGCTCTAATGTTAGTTAAATACCAATGTTAATAATATGGTTTAAAAAGTATGAATATGCGTTGAAGGTTTGCCTTCAGAAATTCAATATTTATTTGCCTGCAACAAAAAGGCCTGCTTTATTTAATCAGGATTGGTATGCCGCCATTTTTGTATGCTTGCCGGCAATTCGCCTGCATGTAAAATTTATTGGCAATGAAGTGTTTACTTAGGGTTGACTTTTTAATGCGTATTAGATGTTGGCATAATATTGCCACCAATTGCCAATGCTTTACCATCAATGCCAATATGAAAAATGTACATTGCCGGCAAATAGTGCTTGCTGGGTATTTTAGGGACGTTTCATGGTAAAATATGTTTCTAAAAATTATTTTTAATTTTTAAATAAACATACTCTTATATTTCTTTTATATGGAGGATTTTTTTAATACTTCTTGCTATGATAAATTTAGAAATATTAGCAATCAAAAATCGTAGCAATATAACAACCTGACATTTCCTACGATTATTTTCAAAAACTGAGAATTAATAATATATGAAGTTAAAAACAAAACAGTAGGAAGTGGTATTTGTTTTTTTAAATAATAATGTAAGTGGTCGATGGTAGTTAAAGAAAGACAGCACTAATAAGTAAGAAAAAGACCAAAAGCCTAATTTTACAATAGCGAGTATCCATTTAAAATACACCGCTATAACTTTTGGCATTATACTTTTTTTTAATTGACCGGAAAATTGAATTTTCCACTCAATTTTTAAGCGGAAAATGCTATTTTACAGGACTAATTTACTTTCCGGTCCCTAGTTTACTTTCCGGTCTCTCATTTACTTTCCGGTCCCCGATATCAAAAAATCCTGTTAGCCATGACAAAAATTGTCAGAGTTCAATTGTTACTATTTGACAGTTCAAGATATTGTAAAGTAAAAAAGCATCATTTTGCCAAAATGGAGTCAGACATGGAAAATCCAGATGAAATAATTGAAGCAGCGTCCTTATTGTCGTTTAAATATAACACTAAAAATTTTCACAGTTTTTTTCCGGTCAATTAAAAAAAAATTATGTACGATACTCGACCGGAAATAATTTTACGGGTCTCCTCAAAACTACAGGACTCGCCTACGGCTCGCCCTGTAAATGTTTTTCGTCGACCCGTAAAATACCATTTTCCGGTCTAGTAACTAAATAGCTATTACATACCATGTAACGTCTTTAAATTTGAAGAAAAACTTTTCAATTTAAGGTATAAAATACACTATTTACAAATTTTATTTAAACAGTTAATATAAAAAATAACAATATTAGGTTTTCTTGGTCATTTCTCATCTACATAACAAACATATCCAGATATGCTACACTAGCGACATCTTGGTCTCTCCTCTGGTTTCTTCAACGAGGTTATTATTGGAACTTGATCGTCGGATCCATCCAAGGATATCTTTGATCTTAAAGACTTCTTGAAATGTCACCCGGAATTGACGTGACATTGTGCAGTAGAGAATAAAATTTATTGAAGAATTGACTAGTGCCATAATGTCCATTACATCACCTAAAATAAAAAACATATACAGGGTGTTACAAAATGTTGTTGATAAAATTAAGGAGCAGATTCTACCATTAATAGTTATTTATTAGATAAGTGAGTTATATTACATATAAGTCACGCAAGAAAAGTTTAATTAGGTAATTTTCTTAAGTGACTTATATGTAATAACTCACGTGTCTAATACAAAATTTTATCCAACACTTTCGTATAAATCGTTTTTAATATCGAAAATAATTTGAAAACGTCATCCATTATTTGTTACTTGTCATTGTCAACACCAGCAACAAAATTTTGTATTTTTGGAAAGCAAGCTTGTTTGGTTGTAATGCATTTTGTTGGTAACTACGGGTTTGTTTAGTAAACAACTTTGTAGACAAACATAAAAATGCTTTGCGAAATGGAAAATTGTGAAGTTCCTGCGGAAATTTTGGAAGAAGCTGCAGTAGCGACATGCAGTTTAATTCCAGAGAAGTCAAAACTAACGTACAATAAAGAATTTAAAGATTTTGAAGCATGGAGGAAAAGGCGAGGAGTTGGTACTATAAATGAAGATGTTATTATGGCTTACTTTCTGTTTTTATCGAAAAAGTTGCTCCCTCATCAATGTGGACCAAGTATTCAATGATAAAAACGACCTTAAAAGTATATAAGAACGTGGATATAGGGAGGTATGGAAAAGTTGTCGCTTATTTGAAGAGCAATTCAAGAAATTTCAAACCGAAAAAGGCAAAAATTCTGGAGAGGCAATACATCGAAAAATTTTTGGATGAGGCACCTGACGACGAGCACTTAATGTCAAAGGTATGAATTTACTTTAGTTTCTGGTATTAAATATTTATCTGTTCGGATTTTTATAGGTTGCATTGATATTGGGAATCGCTGTGACGAACTAACTCGCTTAAGTATTGAAGATATAGTAGATAAAGGCCAGTACATATATGTTTCTATACCTGATACCAAGACGAACAAATCGAGAAGCTTTACAATTTTAAAAGAAGGATTTTTGGTAAATGTGCTTGAATTATTTGGAAAATATGTGTCCCTAAGGCCAGAGAACACGCCTCACAAAAGATTTTTGTCAACTTTCAAAAAGGCAAATGCACTAGGCAATGCGTGGGAATAAATAAAATTTCGAAAATTCCGAGAGTAGTTGCTCATTATTTGCAACTACCTGATGAAATCTTATATAGTGGTCATAGCATGCGGCGTTCTTCAGTGACACTTCTAGTCAACGCTGGGGCCGATATCACCAACCTTAAACGCCATGGCGGGTGGAAGTCTTCTACCGTGGCAGAAGGATATTTAGAAGATTGCATCTTTAACAAGTTTGAGATTGCAAGACGAATACAGGGTGAAGAGCGCACCAAGGCAAGTACTAGTGCTGAAAGACTTCCTGAAGAACACTCCGCACAATGTAACGTTGTCCAAGATAAATCTAATATAACAATTACTGTTAATATAAACACGAATAAATTGTAGTATAATATATTAGTTGTTTTATGTTATTTTTTAATTGTGAAATGTTGGAAGTAATAAAGAATTAGTATAAGTCACTAGTGAGCTAAAGTCTATAATTCACTAGTGAGCTAAAGGGTACTTTAGCTCACTAGTGACTTATAGTACACTTTATATTCTCAAAATCTGATCAATTATGTAGATATTATATGTAAGTGTTGGATAAAAATATTAAACATTTTATACAAAGTTATTTTAAAGTTGGTACTTTCCTTTTAGTGGGTGACCATAACCGGTTGCTCACACATACACCTTTTAGTTTTCGAGATAAAATAATAAACGTAGGTATGTCCAATAAATATGCATTATTGCACGTATTTCATTGTTTCCTATCACTTTCGGTCTAGCCGGAAACGACCCTTACTTTCTTATTTTAAATGGGACACCAGGTTTTTTATTACTTATTATTATATACAGGGTGTTATGGAAATACTTTAATATATTTAAACCCCAAAATCCTTGTGTAAAAATAAATTGAATAAAAATTATTAAAAATGGCGGACCACCATAAATAACAGTGATAATGAACCCCAAAATTTTACGATTAAAAAGCAAACCCGCTACTGACCAGCTCTTTAAATCCCTTTAAATACATATGTTTACCTTCTGTCGCTGTCAAAAACAGCTGAAAGCAGTTATAACACGTGGTTAAGTCAACAAGCTTGAGAAAAGTTGCCAAATTTATTTTGTTCTTTACCAGTTTATCTATGGGTTTTGCTGTTTCAATTCGATCAAACGAAAAACTTACATGATTACACAAATTATCCTTTATTACGCTACTAGGTTGTTTGAGCGTATAATGAATGTAAAGATTACTTTTTCCACAAATCAAGTACACTTTTTAGGTGGTTAATTACTTTACAAACTTTTTAAACACTGCGACGCGACACGTATGCGCACAAAGAATTGAATTAAAATACACAAAACGGTATTTTTATTGCAAAACACTATTAAAACAAATTTTACTGCGTTTTTAAATAAAGTTTTTGTTACATTTCGCTTTTCTTTCATCAAAATTAAGAGTTGACAGACGACAGGTGGTTTTACAAGATCGTTTGACTAGGTAAGGTTGCCTCATTACGTCACATATGTACCGCACTGCTGGTTCCTTGGCGCCAACATAGCAAACAAAGAATAATCATTGTTAAATAATTTATTAATAGGAAATAAAGAAGTTACGGTAACAACTGGAATTAACAGTATTTAAAAGTATTTCTTTAATATTGACAAAAAACACAAACTACACTGTTAAAAACTTCATTAAATAATGAGCAAAATACATATGTGACGTATGGTCCGCCATGTTGCAAGGCTTACGAGGCAACCTTACCTAGTCAAACGATCTTGGTTCACACGAGAAAAGAGTACAAAAGATTATTCCCTATGAGACAAATGTACAAAAAAACTACGGTAATTGTACAGAAAGTGTCCGCAACTCCGATTTTAACCAAATTTGGTATGTTGGGTTTTTTGGGGCGCTGATCACGAATCTGAACGAAATTTTAGTCGGAAATGTTTGGTTTCAGAGATAATCATCATCAAAGTTGGCATTTAAACTAACCTTATTTTCACCATTATTCACCCCTCTTTTTGCACACAATTCTTGATTTAAAGCTAAAGTGGCCCACAATATTTGATTTTCACCTTTTAAAACCCCGTGTTTCTATGTTTTTACACCTTTTATCAAATAAATTGGGAAGGGTCCCTTTAAAAACGTTGCAACCGTGCATTCACTGCTCCACCGCCTCCACCATATTCTGCTACGATTAAAAACGATTGAAAGCGAAGCTATGCAATTTAATTCAAAAAAGTGTAAAATACGTAGAAGAATGAGGTTTTAAAAGGTGAAAATCAAATATTGTGTACCACTTTAACTTAAAATCAAGAATTGTATGCCAAAAGAAGGGGGAATAAAGTGAAAATGAGGTTAGTTCAAATGCCAACTTTAATGATGGATATCTCGGAAACAAATGTATCCGACTAAAAATTTTTCAGATCCGTGATCAGCGCCACAAACACAGGTGTTTTTACAGGTTAGATGTTTTTGCAAGAAATTTATTGCAATTTATTCTAACATTTTTGCAGTTTGCACGTAACTGGGTTTATCAATTTACTGAAACTTGTAAGTTCAATTCTTTTTAAACCGTTTTCTTTGTCTCATGTTGTTCTGGTTATGGGCGATAAAATGATACTTACAGCGAATTCTTTTGGTTAAACTAGGTGCTTTCAATTTAATTAGGTTTTTTAATCAAAATTTTTACTACAAAATGCAGGGTTTGTTTTTTCTTTTGATAATTCATAAAAGCTTGATGTCTAGGAACTTATTACCGTGGGTATAAAAAGTAGACGGCATATTTAACATACCTTAGGGATAAAGGAGCCGAAGTGGACATTTTGGGGCTTCTTCAGATGTACGGTTACAAAATGCATGAAACAATTACTTTGTGTTGCTATATTACTGTACATCTCATTGGTACGGAAGAGAAGGGAAGTTTATGGTGAAAGTGTAAAGAGTGTACTCGTGAAAATAAAAGTACTTTCCAGCCAAGAAAAAATCCTAGCCTTCTAAAAGCTGTTGTAGCTCTAAATGTTATTTAAGGTTATTATTTAATGTAACGCCTACGCCGCTCATAAGTAGATAATAAAAATTGGTTAACTTTTTTTATGCCGGTATATTATTGTCCTCTATTGTGTGCTTTGAAATCTACGATAAAATGGTGGTGCCCTCTGGATAACATTATTCAGTCGTTAAATGGGTTTAACATCTAAAAATCTGGCACCCACGGTACTTAGTACTTAGCTTTTGTGCTACTAACATGGACTGCCATAAACATAAAAAAAACTAAATATACTAAATGTACTAGATGTAGTACAATTGTACAGCTGAACATCGCAAATTCGCGTTGTTGTTGTCAAGGAAGCCGGCATGATTTAACTGACCAATAAGAAGGCTTCCTTATGCTATGCAAGGTTACAGAAAGACGAAATTCGCTTGCCCTGGTTTGCGTTTTAAATAATATTGCGAAGAATTTACCAAATTGTGCGTTTATTAAGTTTTGCATTTTGTTTTAATTTACGTAAAATGCAACGAAATTCAATCGAGTTGACTGACATGGTTTTGTGTTATGGGGAAGCTAGGCAAAATGCTCGGCAAGCCGGGGAACTATGAAAGAGTTTGTTTATAGTGAACCCATTAACAGTTTAGAACAGTTGCGAAATCGTGTGGAACTAGCGGCTCAGCAAATAAGGAACAATGAAAACATTTTTGCGCGTGTGAGAAACAGTATGCAGCGGAAAATAAATGCATGTTTGGAATCAAAATTTAGAACATATTCCGTATTGAAGGTAAATCGACCTTTATTTAAATATTTTTTGTTACAATTTATTTTGATATAAGGCTTTTAATAATTTTTTAAAGTAAATTTATAAAAAAATAGAATATAATAACATTTTACCTTTTTATTCTATTATGTATTTATATCGTTTATTGGGTATAAAATAGGACGTTTGGCAACATCGCAAACAAATAGGTCTACTGTCTGTGTTTATAGTATTTACGTAACCAGGGACGTAGCAGATAGGTGAAAAGAAGGTATTTTTACAAATTGTAAAAAAGTTTGAATTAAACAAAAAAAGTACTCAGTGTGTCTCTACACTGTCCCAGGAGTCACCCATTTCAATATATTAAAGTATTTCCATAACACCCTGTATAATAAAACTAAGTTGATAAAATGTGCATGCCGATAAAACTTGAAAAGGAGTACCGATACGATAAAGGGACTTATATAGTGTGATAGCCCTTTATCCCCCTCGAACAAAAAAGTTCCCGTTTTATCCTAAAGGGCGTATTTTTAAAGATATAAGGACTTTTCCAACCCTTTAACTTAGAAATTAAGTGTAGTGGCGCCATCTGTTGTCGAGTATTTGAACTTTATTTAGAACAACGGTTATTTGGGTTGCGTTTCGAAAAGCGCTGCGAGCAATTGCAGCATGTGTAGTAATGGCGAGAATTTTAAATTCCAATTTCAATAAGGTCTTAAATTACATTTGTTACTATACTAAAGTTATTACATTTTGTGTATTTATACAGCAGTAGTTAAGTTTTATTTTGAAGTTAAAGCGATATAATTTTAGTTATTCTATTATTATTTTAATGAGAAAATGTTTTCAATAATTTTTTTGCTTTTTACGTCATAGTTTATTTTTTATTTCAACTACCACGTAATCTCATATCAACTCCCGAGCGAAGCCGGGAATCATCGCTAGTTTAAATATAAAATTACATTTTAAGTATAATGACACTACATTTGCTACTTTTTGACATCTGACCTCTAAATTTATAAAATTTTAAATCTAGGGCGTAGTTTCTTGTTAATACGGTTTAAAACATTTTAAACACATTGAAATACCTATCTCGTTCTAACTCTCATATTTATATTGTCATTTCAAATGCGGTTTGAACTACTCCCATGAATACGGTTAACACGAAATAAATACTTAAGAGTGCCATGAATGTAATAAAACAACAAATTCAGGATTAAGTAGTCATGGAAAAATAAATGTGACAATATTTTGTTCTTTATACCCTCTACAGAGTCGCTTTAAGTTTGCAAAATCGTATTTACGGCCTAAAGTCAGTTTTATTCAAGTGGATCAAGGGTGGCTCACTATAATACCTAAAAGAGTATTTTCTTACCAACATTTTAATACCAAATGATTAATATTTTACTTAGTGGTATATTACAAAAATCCGTATTAACTATTTTTTTTTAAATAACAACAGCTAAGTCCTAATATTAGAGACATTTTGCACCCCTTATTTTGCAATTCCGTTGTGGTTAACGTTTTTCTGAGACTGCGCAGTAACGCAAACATGATTCGTTATCGTTATTAACCATACCGGACTCCTTTAATTACGGGTGAATACCGAAGAGCTTATCTTTATCGTTATCGTTATTGTTAAACTGCGTGGTTGCCGGATTGTAGAAATTTTAATATCAATTATTTAAAAGGTTAAAATTTTAATGCCGTATTAATTAAAATATCATTTATACATAGGCTCTAATTAGCGAAAAATCTATAGCAGTAATAAAAATCAAATAGTGTTAAGAAATTAAAACGGACTTGCACTTTTACGGATATTCTTAATCAGTAATTAATTTAGTTACAATCTGGCACACTTTCTTTTTATTCTACTACCAAACCTAACCTTACTTTTTGGGTTTTGCTTATACTGTATTCTTTGCATCTACTTTAAAAAACGAAATCAACAGAAGTGTTTGCATATATTTAAATATCAATTTATATCTTATGAAGAATAAAAGTAAATATTGATTTTTCGTTAACTTTAAAATCGGTGAACCACAGGCAAAAATAAGGTTATGTGTCGAAAGCACAGACGCAAGACAAATTTCTTAAAAGAGGCTGCAAAATCTCTGTCTAAAACTGCTGCCGTAATCGTTATGTTTAATAACGATAACCATAAGGAGGCCAAAAAACGTCTGTTATTTTAAGAGGTGCAAAATGTCTCTATTATTAGAAAACGTAGGGCGCAATAAGTGATTAATGGTTGTAAAGAAAATTTCGGACTTCCATTGTTTTTATTAATTTAGTCACACAACGTTTCGGGCAGTACTATCTCTGTCCGTTCTCAAGTGTAAACAGTTTACACTAAATTAATAAAGACAATGGAAGTCCGAAATGTTTCTTTACAACTAAATCATTGTCTTCCACATTCAGAATGATTAATGGTTATATAAATACTGCTTATTTTTTTCTACTTTAATTAACCATAAGCAGTGTTATAGAAAAAACAGGTTAATGTGCTAGTAAATTTTATTACAGAAAGTAATTATCAATCTAATACGGATTTTTCTAATATACTTTTAACTAAAATATTGATTTTGTCACATCAAATTGTCGGTGAAAAAATACTCTTTTAAGCTATTATAGTGAGCCACCCTTGATCCATTTGAAATAACTGACTAAGGATCATAAATAGGATTTTGCAAATTTTAGGCGACTCTGTAGTGGCTAGAAAAAACAAAAGATCCATTTTTCTGTGACTACTTGATCAAAAATTTGTTGTTGTATTGCATTCATGGCACGCTGGATTAAAAATTTGAAATTTAAAAAGATTTAGAGGTTAGATATCAAAAAGTAGCAAATTGTGTGTCATTGTACTCGGAATGTTATTTTCCATTTAAATAAGTAAAAATATACCGGATGTTCCATTTAAAATAAAAAAGTTGAGGTCGTTTCCGGCTAAACCGGAAGTAACGAGAAACAACTAAATACGCAAAACAATGCACATTTGTATTTTATACCTACGTACAAAATTTTATTTTAATACCTTAAAAAATAAAAAAGTTGTAGGGGTGAGTCACCAGCTAGGGACACCTGGTATAGAATGCAAGAAAATTAGAAAAAAATGAAATAAAATTATGCCCGAAAATGCTTTCTTTCCGAGATACAGAGTGTTAAAGTTTTACGAAATAAAAATGCCTTTTATCATAGCTTTTCCACCACTTCAAATATTTTTACAAAAGTTGATCCACTTCTCTTAACCATAACATTACATTTTTGCTGTAAAATAAAAAAAAAACTACCAGTGGCGTTTGAACAGATTTGTTTTTTTTCAAGAAAAAAAGTAGTACGCCACTGCTTTTTCTTAAATCAATATTATTTTTGCAATACTCATTTACTTTTTTTGAATTTTCTTGCTTTCCGTACAGTGCTTAAAAGAAGGTTGCAACTGAAAAATATCTCTGTATAACCATGGGCCCGGAAATGCCTTGCTTTCCAGATACACTACATCTAATTTAGATGAAATTTGGCAGAACTATTACCAAATTATATACAGGGTAATTCAAAAATCGATCACAAAACTTAAGATGGTGATTCTACTTGACAAAATAAGGGTAGAGCTTCCTATATATTTTTTAAATGTCATTCGTTTTCGAGTTACAAGCCGTCAAAGTTCAATTTTTTTGTTTTTTCGCCATATTGCATTTATTTTTTAACCAATCCGGTTGATATTTGCAGATTCTAAAATTTTAAGACAAAAGTACTTTTTTAAATACCGCCAGAGGGGACTTTACCTAAAACTTAAAATTTATTTACATCATAACTTTTTTATTTTGACAGATATCGCAAAGCTGGGGCGCCACTTTATAGACAATTAAAAATTTAAAAAATAAGTTACTCTTTATTAAAGTCGATAAACCTCACCGTTTAGGCACCATGCAATAGACATCAAAGTTTTCATCAATTTAAATGAAATTACCTAAACTTTTTTTAATTCTTTACACCCCGTAGTTCAAAAACTAAGACGTTTAGGACATATGTTTATATAAAGTTTTTTTTTTTTCCTATTTTGTGTTGTAGAATTGCCCTGTACAGTTTGTCAAATGAGTTACTGGACACCCTGTATGTATGTAGGTAATTTAATTGAAATTGATGAAAACTCTGATGTCTATTGGTGCCTAAACGGTGAGGTTTATCGACTTTTATAAAAAGTACCTTATTTTTTAGGTTTTTGATTGTCTATAAAATGGCACGTCCAGCTTTGCGATATCTGTCAAAATAAAAAGTTATGATGTAAATAAATTTTAAGTTGTAAAGTAAAGTGCCCTCTGGCGGTATTTTAAAAAAGTACTTTTGTCTTAAAATTTCCGAATCTGCAAAACTCGATTTGTGTGCCAAATATAAACTGGATTGGTTAAAAAATAAATGCAATATGGCGAAAAAACCAAAATAAAAATTAAACCTTAACGCCTTGTAACTCGAAAACAAATCACATTTAGAAAAAAAATTATGTGAACCTCTACCCTTATTTTGTCAAGTAGAAACACCCCCTTAAGTTTTGTGATCGATTTTTGAATCACCCTGTATATTAAAAAACAAATGTATATTAAGGTATATTAAAGAGAGTAATACAAGTTTTTGATAAAGGTAATTTTTACTAATTTATTTTGACCCGTTATTTTGGCTATATTACATTTTTGGGAAATTTTATTTTACTAAAAATTATTTTTTACTAATATTATATTAATCATTAATTGTAATATAAGTTCTTTATCCACAATTTTATTTATTTTGAAAATTATGAAAGTAGCAAATTGCAGATGACCTGGCAATACCCTTTATCTGCATTTTATCTAAAAATTTTCATTTTACAGTTTTAAAATTATAACACAAAAAAATTCGTAACGCTAAATAATAACATAATTTATTGAACCACTAATAGGTTATTTTTTTTCTTTTTACAAAAAATGGTCAAAATCACTTAGGACGTATTGCAAGGTTGCCGGCGAAATGAAAAGAATAAAGTTTTTTTAACTCTACTTTGAACCCATTTTAACCTATCCTTTGTCGAGATATTATTTTACTTGAAATCAATATCTTACCTAAAGCAGCATAGCACTCCTGAAGAAAGACTTCTCCATACAAAGCGCTAATCTGTCCCATAATGGCTTGAGGAAACTCAGTTATAAGAAAGAGAATCAAAACAGCCAAAAGCATTTTCGTTGTCCTATCAGCCTGATTTTCTTTATATAATTGAATTGAACTAGGTTTCGTTTCCTTGCTCACGTCCTCCAAAGGACTACTGGAGGTTAACAACTTGATCCTGCGATGCCTTGTTTCCACTAGAACTGCGATTATCTTATACGAAAGGATCGTCAAGAGTATACAGGGAACAAGCTTCAACAGTAAACTGTATACCCATATACTTAAATAATAGGGATCGTTAGGATACAACATGTATATCGTTTCGTTTTTAGCTCAGAACTATTATACTTATATCTAAATTCTTTAGTTACTATAACTCCATTTAGATCACAAGTTTGTTGGTATCCAACGATTTCTAGTGTGGAGAACATTGGAAAACAGATTAATGGACAAATGAAATACGTTCCAATTATAACTATGACAGTTCTTTTTTGGTCCGAGCAAATTTTATTTGCATGTATTTGGGAAACGAAAACGTATCTCCATACAGCTAAGATAATTGTAAGAGTACAAGCAATAAAATGAAGAACCAGTGTTAAAAGAGAGTTAAATTTAAAAAGAGTGCCCAAGTATAGTTAAAGTGGGTATACCGCACAGGATTTGGTTGTAGATTCCTGTGTATTGTAAAAGGAATGTATTGAAGCATTACTAAAAGATCTGCTACGGCTAGACCGGTAAGGATGAGGTTGGTTGGCGAGCGCATCTGTTTGGTTCTTAAGACGCAGATGTTAAAGATGTTAGCTATGGAGCCGAAGATGCATACTGTTAAACTTAGGTAACCATGGATGTTTTCTTTGTATTGTTTGCTGAAGTCTTCGAAGTTGCAGTAGGTGTGGTTTTGCATTGTGGATAGTCTACTGTTGATTTGTGGTGTTGCTCATGGTGATTGTAGTAGCGAAATTTGGTACTTCTGAAAAAAAACGAAAACTTAGAAAAAGTGTACAATTTTTTTTTTTCAGTAAAATAGGAATCATTACTTTTACCTATTTTTATTTTTTATCATACAAACAAACAAAAACATTATTTTGTTGGAGTAATTATGTGGTTATTGAATCAATATTCAGAATTTGGCTATCTGTTAAGATATACATAATACGACAAAAATTATATATACAGTCTGTCCCAGGATAGGTGTTACAAGAGGACAAATGGACCAAAAATTTTTGAATTTTAAAAATTAATTTGTACCTTCCATAAGTTAAGTAAGTAGCTTACTTCCATAGTTTTATTAAAAAATATGTGTATAGTCTCATTTCTACAACTATATGCAAAAAATGTATTCCTGAAATTTGTAAATAAACATTTTTTTGACTTAAGTCCGTCGTCTCCTCTTAACTTTCGAACCGTTCGGTATATTTTTATAAAACTTAAAACGATAATTAATGACCAAGGTCCGCTTTTTTGACATATGAATGACAGCTCTATCAAGGTAACAGCTCTGTGCCATATTGCGAAAAAATTATATGAAAATGCAACTCTTGCAGCACATCATTTTAAAGCTCTTGACGACCTCTTTATAACCTTAGAATATAATGTCATTATCTTTACTTACTACAAAATGGTGGAAATTACCTAAATATTTGATTTAAATGGTCATATTTTCAAAATCAATTAAGTTAGATGTACTTAATATGGTATTTTCTTAAAGCCCCTCTCAAGATCTTTATAATGGTAATATTGGTGATATAAACAGGGCAGGACAAAAGTTTTTTTTTTTTTGTATTATATTATCATTAAAAAGAACTTAAAGGGAATTTGAGAAAATACATTAAGTACATTTAGCCTTAGAGAAACTTTCGTGGCGGCACTACCGCGTTGTCTAAAAGGTGCTGTGAAATGCAAAAAAAAAATGCATGTTTCAGTGCTTGGATAACGTTGACGGAACAGCGTGAAAAAGGGGTTAAACATCTAATAACCCGACACCCACGGTATTCTGGTACTTAGGCATAAAGCCTTCGTGGACTGTCAAACAGATAAAAAAATCAGGTATTTAAGTATTTTTATTTTTGCACAAAAACCGCATCTTTATTTTTAAGTTCTTCGCGATCGAAATGGGTTAAAATAAAGACGGTCACCCTATACCTACTGTATTTCCCAAGAAATAAATTTGTTTATTTACAAGCTTCTTAATTTTTTTTTAACCAAACTAGTTTATTTTAACTAACAATGAAAGTCATGCTAATTTTCTAAAATCGTTCCTAAGACTTTCAAGTAGATCATGTAAACAAGCCACTTTGAACAGTTTATTTAATTCACTGAATTGTATCCGCAGTTGGTTTCTTGTGAAACATTTTTTAAATATTAATACTAAATAGGAAAATTGCTTTTTAATGTTTCAAAATTATTAGAGCATTACTCTACAATTGTTTCGCCTCTCTAGGGCTTCATCAAGTATACGAAGTACTCTCAAGGAGTATACGAAGTACTCTTGATGAAGCCCTAGAAAGGCGAAACAATTGTAGAGTAATGCTCTAATAATTTTTGAAACATTAAAAAGCAATTTTCCTATATAGTATTAATGTTTATTTAATTGACTTGATTACAGTAGTGTACGTTTGATTTTGAAAATTATTTTTTTGCTAATGGCCTTATAAGTATTTTATTGTTTTGTTACATAAAAGTAAGTAACATTTTTTCTTAGCAAAATTCATAATTAGTTGTTGTAATTCTTTTATTTATTGTTATCATATACAGACAGTCCACGAATGGGGTTTACAATAGAACAAATGGACCAACAAGTTATTTGCAAACAAAGTGGGTCTAAATATAGATGGGCGCCCTGTATGTTCCGCCCAAAAAATATAGCGTTAAAATTTTGGCAAAAATAGAAACATTTGATTACTTTCCCCATACAAATTTTGCCGCATCACAAATTTTTAATTTAAAAATATGTTTTTTTTTCTACATTCTACTTTTAATATCTAGTATCTTAGTCTATAATAGCCTTATTAAGCTAATAAAACAAATCAAAGATTTTTTTACTGTTTATATAATATATTACTTTACAAAAGTACATTTTTAATGGGTATCCTAAAAAAATCACATTGTATCCTTGGCCTACTGAATTGGTTTATTTGTATCATTTTTTATTTTATTAATTCAACCTAAAAATTAAAAATTTTGTTAGAAAATATTCAATAAAATACTTAAATTTTTATTTAAGGTGACAATAAATATTATGCGTTTTGGTTTATTAAATACGGGGTCTATAATTCACTAGTGAGCTAAAGGGTACTTTAGCTCACTAGTGACTTATAGTACACTTTATATCCTCAAAATCTGATCAATTATGTAGATATTATATGTAAGTGTTGGATATTAGTTATTTATTAGATAAGTGAGTTATATTACATATAAGTCACGCAAGAAAAGTTTAACTCTCGAGCCCAAAGGACGAGAGAGGTAATTTTCTTAAGTGACTTATATGTAATAACTCACGTGTCTAATACAAAATTTTATCCAACACTTTCGTATAAATCGTTTTTAATATCGAAAATAATTTGAAAACGTCATCCATTATTTGTTACTTGTCATTGTCAACACCAGCAACAAAATTTTGTATTGTCTATAACTCACTAGTGAGCTAAAGGGTACTTTAGCTCACTAGTGACTTATAGTACACTTTATATCCTCAAAATCTGATCAATTATGTAGATATTATATGTAAGTGTTGGATAAATAACATTTATGGTACTTATATTTTTTAAAATTAAATTTAGCATGGTATCTTTTTAGATTAAAATGTACAAGGTGTTTCAATTAAAGTACCTAACCCTCTTTATTTATTTTAATAAATGATCGTTATTTACCAGTGATTATTCACTTAAAACTTAAAAAATACAGGGTGTTCGGAAAATGCATTGGGAACTTTTAAAGGGTCATTCTGTAATGAAAAATATTGTTAGTAAGTCCCTTGCAAAATGTCAAAATCTTAATGGTTACCAAGTTACAGTGGTTAAAAGTTTTTATTTTTGTTTTTTCGCCATATTAAATTTATTTTTTAACCCATCTAGTTGACATTGGGCACACGAATCGAGCTTTGCAGATTCTAAAATTTTAAAATAAAAGTACTTTTTTAATACCGCCAGAGGGCACTTTACCAGAAATTTAAAATTTATTTGCATCATAACTTTTTATTTTGACAGATATCGCAAAACCCCACCGTTTAGCCACCAATCGACATTAAAGTTTTCACAAATTTTAATCAAATTACCTACATACATACGGGGTGACCAGTACCTCAACCCACATACTTTAAGGCGCAATTCTACAACAAAAAATAATAAAAAAATTCATATAAAAATATGTCCTAAGCGTCTTAGTTTTTAAAGTACGGAGTGTTAATAATAAAACAAAGAGAAGGTCCTCATTACAAGTGTGGAAAATGACTAATTTCACACGAGGTGGGAATATTGTAGCACGAGGCGTTAGCCGAGTGCGACAAACTCCACGGTGTAAAGAGTCATTTTCACACGAGTACTGTACACTATTTTTCCTACGACCACAAATTGTTTCACCAAAAAGAAATAAATTAAAGTTTGTCTGTTCAGAAAAATAAAAAACAATTGAGGAACTTTGCAACACTAGGGTGATATTTACTTTGCAACACTAGTGTGATATATACTTTTCCTCACTGCTATATTATACTGTTTTGACAATATTTTTACATCGAAAATCACCTACCTAGAAGCATTATATAACTTTTATCATTTGGAATTTAAAGGCCCTCACTTAATAAAAATTGTATGGTTTGTTAGGTAATAACGCTAATAGTTTAATACGGTTTTCTGCTATTATAAGGTTTTTTAAAAATTATCGATTCTTACATATTTTAGACACTCTTCTCAAAATAAAACGTAAGTGGTGCATATCCAAAATATTCCGTTTTTAAAAAATATCAGTAAATAAACTTACGGGACCGGGGAGTGAAAAGGGGTGCTGGGTGGGGTAAAATGTGGTAAAACGAGTTAATGAAACTGAACATCACATATAAAATTAAGTAAAAATAACAGTTTTTCCTCATATTTTTAAGAAAAAAATATAAAAAATATGAAAATTGTAAATGCATAACCTAAAGTCCTTAAAGTAAGGAAAAAACGACTACCAAACGTCAGTTACCATGCAAAATATGGAAAGCATTTGGCAACGTCGGAAGGGTCTGATTCTATTTATGAATGGATAAAGAAAGTGGATTCATAAAGTGTGTATTAGCCTTAGGTTTAATTAGGGATTAAAAAAAAGATTTAACTAGTTGTTTGAGTACACGAAGAAAGAGGAAGGAATTTGATCTATAGGCTTTTTTTCTCTGGCGCTTTAGGTCGAGACGGTCAAGCGGCAAGGCTGCCTCTATAAAGTACGTGCTCAAAGGTAGAAGGAGATTTTAAATTTGATCTACTTACCTGACAACACTGTGCCAGTCAGTGAAAGTTGTTTTTTGTGGTTATGTCTATTTTTGTTTATGTTTTTATTTTTTCGTAAATTTTAATAAATATAAAATAAGATGATTTTCGCTAATTTGGGTTCTACCGTTTAAGGTAAATAAAAGTTTTTACTGTCACTACAATAAATATGTCACTTGCAAAACCAATAGCAGTTTTTAGAATGACATCATAATATGTATCACACCAGTGTTGTAAAGTACTTTGCAACACTAGTGCCTTGTAAAGTACTTTGCAACACTAGTGTGATATAACGCATTTCTATGCATGAAATCAGTGTGCTATTTGCTATTTTCACAAGTGGTTCAAAAACTAAGACGTTTAGAACTTATGTTCATATAAAGTTTTCTTCTTATTTTTAATTGTAGAATCACCCCTTAAAGTTTGTCTGTTAAGATACTGGTCAACATGTTTGCATGTAGGTAATTTGATTGAAATTGATGAAAACTTTGATGTCTATTGGTACCTAAAGGGTAAGGTTTATTGACTTTAATAAAGAGTACCTTTTTTTAGGTCTATAAAATGGCGCACCCAGCTTTGCGAAATCTGTAAAAATAAAGAAGTTATGATGTAAATCAATTTTAAGATTCAGGTAAAGTGCCCTCTGGCGGTATTAAAAAAGTACTTTTATATAAGAGTAACAGAATTTGCAAAGCTCGATTCGTGCGCCAAATGTAAACTGAATTGGTTAAAAAATAAATGCAATATGGCGAAAACACAAAACTAAAAATTAAACTTTTAACCCCTGTAGCTTGGTAACCATTGAGATTTCGACATTTTGTCAAAGAAGTTACTAACATTATTTTTTATTGCAGAATGACTCCTTAAAATTTCCTTACGCATTTTTCGAACACCCTGTATATGTATTTTTCTGTTTCTTAGTTTGGGACATTGCAGAATTGCCAATTATTATTTTTTCCTTATCTATTAGGCAAGCAAAAATTTTCAAATTTAAATAATGCCCTTTTAAGTTTAATTCAAAAGAGCAAATGATGCCTAAATTACCGTTGTGATAGCACTAACAATAGTAGCCTTCTGAGACCATGTAGATAGATTGGATTTTATTTCGTTTTCTTCAAATTTTCCTGGATTTTACAAGATTCTTTGTAATAGTGTCAAAATTAGAGTTTTTAAGGAAATGCCCGCTAAATTATTTAAAACGCCGCACAGACCGATGACGTAGTTGGAGTGTGTCTACGTCACAAAAGATACAAGCTACGACATGCCCTTTTCTATTGCTTTTTCTTTTGTTGGCATATTTACTTAAAGTGACGATTTTCACATAAGCACTGACAACATTGTAAAGTTCTTTTAACTTGCAAATTGTGGAATAAATTTTAATCAACTTTAAAAATTATTCAGAAAAACTATAGGTAGTATTTGTTAAAATTTTAATTTTTCCGGGTTGGTCATGTATTTAACTATAAATCAAAATAGTTTCTTTTTACCATTGTAAAATTTTGGCTAAGAGCCCATTATGGAGAGATCTGGTAAATGTGTTGAAAACAGGACACCTTGTACATTAAAAAATAAATTATGTTTATTAAATATTAGTATTAACATGGTAAAAAAAAACTTCATACACATTTTTGTACTATCCATCAGTTTTTGACCCTGCATGTGATCTAGGATTTACAAGAGTTTGTGACTCCGAATCTGTTTTTGTACTTAGTAAATCTAGTTGTGATGATCTAGAATTTTCACTATTATCAGACTTTGAACTATTAACACTTAAAATAGTTTGTGATTCTGCATCTTTTTCAGTCTTTAATGTGCCTTGTTGTGAAATTTCAGATTTTATAAGAGTTTGTGATTCTGCATCCGTTGCAGTGCCTAATGAGCTTTGTTGTGAAGTTGAATCAGATTTTACAAGAGTTTGTGACTTCGAATCAGTTTTTGTGCTTGAACTGTTAACATTTAAACTAGTTTGTGACACTGCATCTTTTTCAGTTCTTGATGTACCTTCTTGTGATGTTTTAGATTTCATGAGAGTTTGTGATTCTGCATCTTTTGCAGTGCCTAATAAGCCTTGTTGTGATATTCCAGATTTTATAAGAGTTTGTGATTCTACATCCTTCGCAGTGCTTGATGTGCTTTGTCTTGATGTTCTGGGCTTCTCCACATTTTCTAATTTGGAACCATTTACATTTAAAAGAATTTGTGGTCCCTGTATCCCTTTTAGTTTTTAACGAGCCTTGTTGTGATGATTCAGATTTTAGTAGGTTTGACTCTGTAGCTTTTATTGCAAGATTCTTAAACCTCATAAAACAATTAAATTTGCATTGACAGGATTTTTCTTCACAGTAACAGATTGCACGTTTGTCTAAAATAAATAAAAACAAAATTGTTAACAGACTTTTTAACAATTCGGTACTTATTTACACTTTAAATAAATATTTTATTTTAATGCCAACTTGAGTCGATTTTATTAATAATTTATGCAATATAGATTAGATTAGAATAGGGCCGGGATAACCCATGCACTGAAGCCGCTCGGCTTATTGTGCGCCCTGTCTTTTTACGTCTGGGTGATGTCAGCTGCAGACAGCTTAACGTGGGTTCCGAACCACGGTCCTATGAGCGACAACTTAAGACCTCGTCCCCACCCAGGGGGCACTACTGAACCTACCAACTGAGTGGGGTCCGCATGTCTACGGTTGCGCAGGACACGTCAAAGTGTGTTCCGGCGCCCTGGTCCTTTGGTGGCCTTCAGCGTCGATACATTTTGCACTTTGTCCGTGTGGTGTTGAGCTAACCGCTAAATTTCCGACCAACTTATTAATAAGTATTTGGACTTAGCAGGATTCGAACCCACCTTACGTCCGTTGTGCGCTCAACAACTTAACGCAGTGCAATATATCCGCGATTTAAATTAAAAACACGGTGGTGCAACATCAAATGTGTTATTTTTACGGCATTTAGGGAGACCTTTCTATTGGTGTCAAATATACGGAGTGTTCCGTTAAAAAACAAAACAATTTTTGCGAAATCGAGATTGTGCAATTAGATCTCTTCTATCTCTTTACTTTTCGCTCTACCCTGCAAGGGCTATTCAAAGGCGCCACTCTGAACAGGGTGCTTTATTTTTGCTGGTTTTACGGAGTATATGTATATATATATATATATAAATATATATATGTATATATATATATATATATATATATATAAATATATATATATATATATATATATATATATATATATATATATATATATATACATATACATATATATACATATATATATATATATATATATATATATATATATATATATATATATATATATATATATATATATATATATATATATATATATATATACATATAAGATATAGGAAATCACCCCTTAGGTTTCGTATCGTAGTTAGGAAGACACCCTGAGGATCCGTAACTTTAAATAATTATTGTTGCTTTATTTCACATTAATTTTACTTTCAACATTCTGGCAGACAAAAAAATCCCATAAAAAAGCAAAAATGTCGTAACCATAGTTATTACCTCACATATAAAAAATGTGTAATACAATGAAATGGTTATTTATAGTATCCCTTACTAAAATTAGTTTTTATTATCTTCTGTGTGCTCCGGTAAGTAAGAGATAATAAAATAAAGCGCGTTGGCGCAAGAATTTTACCATGAACTTGATTTTTTTACTACCCGACTGCTTGTTACCTGATACTTCAAAAAACAAGCGCTTGTTTGTATTTTTATTGTAATAAAAATTTTTAGCCTAAAAATTAACTATTTTTTACAATTAGGTAAATATGACTTACATGTACCTATTTAAAACTCCTTATGAAAAGTGTAAAAAGTAGTTTTATTATACGTAATAATGAATGGTTTTGAATTCATTTTATTTTAAAATGTTTTCTTATTTTTAACCTCTATTTGCGTAAAATAGCTTACTTTAAATATTCTCTTAATCTGTCCAGTAAACACGCACAAACATTTATTGAGACAAATTTATATGCGGGCGCCTTTCTTATGTCTCTATTTTATTACATAAAGAGTGTTTACATGACGTTAACTCTAGGGAAAAGTGGCTATTTTACACATCTGCTAAAGTATGATTATATATATATTTATATATATAATTATTTATTTATTAACAAAAAACCTATACCCAAGGCAAATAAACAAATAATTATTGGTTTATGGTTTAAGAAAGATAAATACATTATTAATTATTTATATATATATATATATATATATATATATATATATATATATATATATATATATATATATATATATATATATATATATATATATATATATATATATATATATATACAGGGTGTTTCGGGAGGAAAGGGAAATATTTTGGGAACATGTTTAGAAGGCCAAAATAGGAGAATTTAACCCATATGTGTTAATCCGATTCCTAACCGTCTCTGAAATAATCGGTTCTAAAGTTATTTTTTATAAAGTTTTGAAGTAATTAGGAAGTGTTGTATTTCTCCAGTTTGTAGGTATTTTATTAGTTGTCAATGCCTAATTTAATTGACTGATAGTTTTGACAAGCTTGGTTGTTAGTTTGATTGATTCTGGGCGTTTTGAACCGAAAAGAGAAAAGGTTCCATAAGTAATGCCTCACACATTCAATCAGGGGAGTATGCTGCAGCTTGTATTAAAGTTGGTGGGAGTATTTTCAAAAACTAACCAGAACTAGTGGAATTTTCCTGTTTTAGTAGAATAGTTTATGTTGATTTTAAATTAAAAATAATTACAAAAAAACTTTAGAAATAATTATTTCAGAGACGGTTAAGAATCGGAATAAAACATATAAGTTAATTTCTCATATTTTGACCTTCTGAACGTGTTCCCAAAATATTTCCCTTTCCTCCCGAAACACCCTGTATATATATATATATATATATATATATATATATATATATATATATATATATATATATATATATATATAAATAATTTATTTATCTTTCTTAAACCATAAACCAATAATTATTTGTTTATTTGCCTTGGGTATAGGTTTTTTTGTTAATAATTAAAACTACTTTATATGTAATAAACTAGTTTTAATTATTAACAAAAAAACCTATACCCAAGACAAATAAATAAATAATTATATATATAAATATATATATAATCATACTTTAGCAGATGTGTAAAATGGCCACTTTTCTCTAGAGTTAACATGTAAACACTCTTTATGTAATAAAATAGAGACATAAGAAAGGCGCCCGCATATAAATTTGTCTCAATAAATGTTTGTGCGTGTTTACTGGACAGATTAAGAGAATATTTAAAGTAAGCTATTTTACGCAAATAGAGGTTAAAAATAAGAAAACATTTTAAAATAAAATGAATCCAAAACCATTCATTATTACGTATAATAAAACTACTTTTACACTTTTCATAAGGAGTTTTACATAGGTACATGTAAGTCATATTTACCTAACTGTAAAAAATGGGTAATTCTTAGGCTAAAATTTTTTATTATAATAAAAATACAAACAAGCGTTTGTTTTTTGAAGTATCAGGTAACAAGCAGTCGGGTAGTAAAAAAATCAAGTTCATGGTAAAATTCTTGCGCCAACGCGCTTTATTTTATTATCTCTTACTTACCGGAGCACACAGAAGATAATAAAAACTAATTTTAGTAAGGGATACTATAAATAACCATTTTATTGTATTTCACATTTTTTATATGTGAGGTAATAACTATGTTTACGACATTTTTGCTTTTTTATTGGATTTTTTTATCTTCCAGAATGTTGAAAGTAAAATTAAGGTCAAAGAAAGCAACAATAATTATTTAAAGTTACTTTTATTAACTTGGGTTGTAAACAATCTATCCATCTGTCTATCTATGTAACGGGAATCTTTGAGCCTAATTTTAATCTCAACTTCCAGCTATTCGATTTCTTTGAAACTTTGCACACGTGTCAAGGACCGATGAAGATGCAATAATTTAAAAACAGTATCCCGTTATCTCTTTTTGAATCGCCATGGAAACAAATTCAATTATATTATAAAAACAACACCCTAGGGATGCCATCCGTTGGCAACATTTCAAACTTTGCTATTAAATGAAGAAGAGATTTTTTTAGTTTTTACACAATTTGGTTGAGTTGCACCATTGGTGTTCAATTTTTATGAACAATAAAAATATAGGGTTAGTTGCACCAGAGTAGCAGAAGCTAAAAAATGAAAAATAATTAATAGTTTAAAAAACTAAAAAAGCACGCTTTATATGCAACCGAACTAAAAATTAGAGAAATAATTTTTCATTAAAAAAATATTGTCATGTCATAGTAAAAAGCTTGGGGTGATAAATATATTAAATGTTATAATTATTATATTTGCAAATATCTATGATGGAAAAGTTATGAAAAAATAGTAAAATGCACCCCAAGCTTTTTACTATGAAATGACAATATTTTTTAATGAAAAATTATTTTCTAATTTTAGTTCGGTTGCATATAAAAGTAAAAGAACACGCTTTTATATGCAACCGAACTAAAAATTAAGAAAATAATTTTTCATTACAAAGTTTGTCACTTCAGAGTAAAAGCGTGGGGTGCATTTTACTATTTTTTTCATAACTTTTCCCTCATAGATATTTGCAAATAGAATAATTATAACATTTAATATATTAAGCACCCCACGCTTTTATTCTGAAGTGACAAACTCTTTGTAATGAGAAAAAATTATTTTCTAATTTTTAGTTCGGTTACATATAAAAGCGTGTTTTGTTTAGTTTTAAACTATTATTTATTTTTCATTTTTTTGGTTCGATATATCAATTAGTATTCTGCGTGTCATGTGATATTGAGTTGTTTTACGAACTATTATCGTAAATCTCATCATTTTATTTAAAGCTTCACTGTTGCATGGGGTTTTCCCGTTAACTTAGAGCAGTCCAGTTCTTCAATCCGCATACCAGAAATCGTTTCACAGAGGATCTGTAAAGGAATTTATTTATCCTGGCGGTCCTAATCAGGATAACGGATACTGTTTTTAAATTATTGCATTGTCATCGGTCCTTGATACAGTGCAAAGTTTCAAAGAAATTGAATCGCCGGGAGTTGGTAAAAATTAGGCTCAAAGATTCCGTTACATAGAGATAGATAGTTACAACCCAAGTTTCTTTTAATAAAAGGATAATATGAGTCACAAAATGTTGTAGTGTTTAATAGACCACCAAAATGTGATTTCAGCTGAGATATTAAAGAAAATATTATGCGTTTGTATGGCTCTGTCATGCTTACTTGAATTGCGTATTATGTTCGGACCACACAAAACCGCACCGAGCCCTATTTTACGGTGATAGACGAAAGTGGGGCAAATTAATTCGAAAAAATTCAAAAGCACCTTTCATGTCCTCAAAAATATACAAATCATTTTTGTCAAGCTATGTTTATGTCTTTGTTTAAATAAAACATATTTTTACTTATCTTCGTTTCTTTTTTTAAACTTTAGGGGTAGTATAGGTAAAAGTCTGGCCACAAATAACCACATCGATGTCCCACAAAACCCGAATCGTAGCACGACAGTGTCTCGTCTGAAACATGCCCAGAAAATAAAATCATAAGTGGATCGGATAGCACCGATGTTCCCCGAACCAAGCTTTGAGTTTACGGGCGTCACCTTTTATTTTTGTTTATTATGTATAAAAATTAAAAAGTTAGTTGTTGTAAAGAAACAATACAGGAAAAAGTGATTTAATAAGTATTAAAAAGTGTAAAATAAATTTTACTGTGACATCTTGTAAATAATATGTGAGTAAAACTTCCGAATGCATTGTTATTTTTTTGTTTTATAAGTTTTTTTATTAATATTTTGAGAAATCAAATAAAATAATGTTTGTTTACTTGTTAAAATGCGGTGCTGGTATGTGATCGGGCACAGAGCGGTGATATTAGGCCTACGGCATTTGATTACAAAGTTACATTTCAAAACCGAGACACGGTGCAGGACTCAGGTGTGGTTATATGTGGTCAACACTTTAAAACTGTGTTACTTTATTTGTAAAGATTTCATTTATGATCAGGTGTAATTTTTAAACGTGGTATTATTGACTCATATTATCAGGTGTAATTTAAAACGTGGTATTATTGACTCATATTACCGCAGTTTATATAAAAAAAAAAATTGCACCGCATCCCCCAACATTTTACCGGTGAAGCGCACGGCCACGGGCTCGTTGCGTTTAAGGGAAGCCCGACCTTTACAGTGTAAGTTGACAGTCTCTGACGAGTGTGGCTAACATATTTAAAGTTTTTACTCAACTTAAAAATAAACAAAAATTTTGAATTTGATGGCATCACATTTAACTAAATCTCATGGAGTTCCCTTTAGGAGTGCGGGCCTGTTGGCGAACGTCTCAATTCTCCCACGTGCAGCTACGCCACTGTGTGTGTTTTTTGCGTTTTTTTTTTTGAGAAGCAACATAAAATATACCTTTAGTTTTCGTTTCGACTTTTAAATCTTCGGAATTTTCTGACTTTGCGGACGCATTATGCACCATAAGACTTGAACTAATTTTCTTATCAGGATGATCATCGGATGTTCCTATTGATTCACGGACTATGGAAACAGTTACTTCGCTTTGGGTAAGTTTATCTTAAAAATAATTAATGATATAATAAAAACTCTAAAAAACAAAAAGCAATTATTGCTAGATGCTATTCTTTAGGTGTGTTTTGTAATTGCGATTAAAAAAATAGAAACTGAAGAAAAGCAACATACTAGTAATAAATGGTGTCCGACTATATTTTAACCCATTTAAATCATATAATATCTACATAATTGATCAGATTTTGAGGATATAAAAGTGTACTATAAGTCACTAGTGAGCTAAAGTACCCTTTAGCTCACTAGTGAATTATAGACTTTAGCTCACTAGTGACTTATACTAATTCTTTATTACTTCCAACATTTCACAATTAAAAAAATAACATAAAACAACTAATATATTATACTACAATTTATTCGTGTTTATATTAACAGTAATTGTTATATTAGATTTATCTTGGACAACGTTACATTGTGCGGAGTGTTCTTCAGGAAGTCTTTCAGCACTAGTACTTGCCTTGGTGCGCTCTTCACCCTGTATTCGTCTTGCAATCTCAAACTTGTTAGAGATGCAATCTTCTAAATATCCTTCTGCCACGGTAGAAGACTTCCACCCGCCATGGCGTTTAAGGTTGGTGATATCGGCCCCAGCGTTGACTAGAAGTGTCGCTGAAGAACGCCGCATGCTATGACCACTATATAAGATTTCATCAGGTAGTTGCAAATAATGAGCAACTACTCTCGGAATTTTCGAAATTTTATTTATTCCCACGCATTGCCTAGTGCATTTGCCTTTTTGAAAGTTGACAAAAAATCTTTTGTGAGGCGTGTTCTCTGGCCTTAGGGACACATATTTTCTAAATAATTCAAGCACATTTACCAAAAATCCTTCTTTTAAAATTGTAAAGCTTCTCGATTTGTTCGTCTTGGTATCAGGTATAGAAACATATATGTACTGGCCTTTATCTACTATATCTTCAATACTTAAGCGAGTTAGTTCGTCACAACGGCATGCACCAGCGATTCCCAATATCAATGCAACCTATAAAAATCCGAACAGATAAATATTTAATACCAGAAACTAAAGTAAATTCATACCTTTGACATTAGAGTGCTCGTCGTCAGGTGCCTCAGCCAAAAATTTTTCGATGTATTGCCTCTCCAGAATTTTGCCTTTTTCGGTTTGAAATTTCTTGAATTGCTCTTCAAATAAGCGACAACTTTTCCATACCTCCCTATATCCACGTTCTTATATACTTTTTAAGGTCGTTTTTATCATTGAATACTTGGTCCACATTGATGAGGAGCAACTTTTTCGATAAAAACAGAAAGTAAGCCATAATAACATCTTCATTTATAGTACCAACTCCTGCCTTTTCCTCCATGCTTCAAAATCTTCAAATTCTTTATTGTACGTTAGGTTTGACTTCTCTGGAATTAAACTGCATGTCGCTACCGCCTTCTTCCAAAATTTCCGGGAACTTCACAATTTTCCATTTCGCAAAAGCATTTTTATGTTTGTCTACAAAGTTGCTTACGCTAAACAAACCCGTAGTTACCAACAAAATGCATTACAACCAAACAAGCTTGCTTTCCAAAAATACAAAATTTTGTTGCTGGTGTTGACAATGACAAGTAACAAATAATGGATGACGTTTTCAAATTATTTTCGATATTAAAAACGATTTATACGAAAGTGTTGGATAAAATTTTGTATTAGACACGTGAGTTATTACATATAAGTCACTTAAGAAAATTACCTCTCTCGCCCTTCGGGCTCGGGAGTTAAACTTTTCTTGCGTGACTTATATGTAATATAACTCACTTATCTAATAAATAACTCCAACACTTACATATAATATCTACATAATTGATCAGATTTTGAGGATATAAAGTGTACTATAAGTCACTAGTGAGCTAAAGTACCCTTTAGCTCACTAGTGAATTATAGACTTTAGCTCACTAGTGACTTATACTAATTCTTTATTACTTCCAACATTTCACAATTAAAAAAATAACATAAAACAACTAATATATTATACTACAATTTATTCGTGTTTATATTAACAGTAATTGTTATATTAGATTTATCTTGGACAACGTTACATTGTGCGGAGTGTTCTTCAGGAAGTCTTTCAGCACTAGTACTTGCCTTGGTGCGCTCTTCACCCTGTATTCGTCTTGCAATCTCAAACTTGTTAGAGATGCAATCTTCTAAATATCCTTCTGCCACGGTAGAAGACTTCCACCCGCCATGGCGTTTAAGGTTGGTGATATCGGCCCCAGCGTTGACTAGAAGTGTCGCTGAAGAACGCCGCATGCTATGACCACTATATAAGATTTCATCAGGTAGTTGCAAATAATGAGCAACTACTCTCGGAATTTTCGAAATTTTATTTATTCCCACGCATTGCCTAGTGCATTTGCCTTTTGAAAGTTGACAAAAATCTTTTGTGAGGCGTGTTCTCTGGCCTTAGGGACACATATTTTCTAAATAATTCAAGCACATTTACCAAAAATCCTTCTTTAAAATTGTAAAGCTTCTCGATTTGTTCGTCTTGGTATCAGGTATAGAAACATATATGTACTGGCCTTTATCTACTATATCTTCAATACTTAAGCGAGTTAGTTCGTCACAACGGCATGCACCAGCGATTCCCAATATCAATGCAACCTATAAAAATCCGAACAGATAAATATTTAATACCAGAAACTAAAGTAAATTCATACCTTTGACATTAAGTGCTCGTCGTCAGGTGCCTCAGCCAAAAATTTTTCGATGTATTGCCTCTCCAGAATTTTTGCCTTTTTCGGTTTGAAATTTCTTGAATTGCTCTTCAAATAAGCGACAACTTTTCCATACCTCCCTATATCCACGTTCTTATATACTTTTAAGGTCGTTTTTATCATTGAATACTTGGTCCACATTGATGAGGGAGCAACTTTTTCGATAAAAACAGAAAGTAAGCCATAATAACATCTTCATTTATAGTACCAACTCCTCGCCTTTTCCTCCATGCTTCAAAATCTTCAAATTCTTTATTGTACGTTAGTTTTGACTTCTCTGGAATTAAACTGCATGTCGCTACCGCAGCTTCTTCCAAAATTTCCGCAGGAACTTCACAATTTTCCATTTCGCAAAGCATTTTTATGTTTGTCTACAAAGTTGTTTACTAAACAAACCCGTAGTTACCAACAAAATGCATTACAACCAAACAAGCTTGCTTTCCAAAAATACAAAATTTTGTTGCTGGTGTTGACAATGACAAGTAACAAATAATGGATGACCCGTTTTCAAATTATTTTCGATATTAAAAACGATTTATACGAAAGTGTTGGATAAAATTTTGTATTAGACACGTGAGTTATTACATATAAGTCTGGCAATGGAAAATCGGCAAACATAAAAAAAACGAGCGTAAGGTTGCTTTTTAGTTGCTAATTAGTTGCCAAATATCAGATTTTGTTACTCAAATCGATCGTGGGAAATCGGTATTTAATTAGCATGGTAATACACTGAATACAAATAAGCAGACTTTTTAATTTTTTTGTAATTTCGTGCTTAAAAAAAGGGTTGTTCTCTCAATATTGACATTACAATTTTTCAGGTAAAACTCAATCTATAAATTTATTGCTGCTTACGAAATTGTTTGTCACACTGTGAAGAGTCAGCAACAAAATAGGAACCGGAAGTTGGGAAAGATTGGAGATAGTTAAACTTTCAAATGCGTCACGCCAGTTACATCCGATTTTTCCAAAAAAAAAATAAGTTAAAAATGTTTTACTGCTTACGAAATTGATTATCTAAGTGTATAGACTCAGCAACAAAATAAAAACCGGAAGCCGGGAAAAATTGAAGATTGGTTAACACACAAACTGATTTTGCCAATTTTACACCCGATTTTTGCAGATAAAATTTAATTTTTAAATTTGTTGCTGCTAGCGAAATTGTTTGTCACAGTATAAAAGTCAGCAAACAAATAAGAACCACAATTGGGGGAAGATTGGAGATTGGTAAACTTACAAATCGGTCTCACCAGCTTCACACCCGATTGTTTTCGGATATAATTTTGGTTGAAAATTTGCAAAATTTGGGAAAGATTGAAGGTTAGGTTAAGCTAAGCCTGCTTTACATTATATTTTTCTAAATATAATTTAGGTTTAAAATTTATCTTTCCAGTTTTTTACTAAATGCTTGACAGTTTTCCACAAGGGATGACAAATATCAGTCATTATGACTCGTCACAATGAGTGATTTTTGTGTAATTGAAATCTTTCAATCAATCATAGGGTTGCCATAAAATATTCAAAAAGCCTATTTGGTTGCTGACTCTGCAAAATATTTTTAGATTGAACTTTACCTGGAAAAATCGGTTGTAAAGCTCGCGTGAACTATTTATCATTAAGCCAATCTCCAATTTTCCCCGACTTCCGGTTTCTATTTTGTTGCTGATTTTTACACTGTGACAAACAATTTCGGAAGGGGCGTCCATAAATTTCGTGAGGTGTTTTTTTCCATATTTTAGACCCCCTCATCCCTTGGTGAGATAAGGTGAAACTTTCTTTAACTTCCTCCTCCCCCTATCTAATCTTACGTGAGATTTATGATGGGAATACAAAACTCTGAAGTTCTCGAAACGAAATTGATCAAAAAAATTTTGAAGAGCAAAAAAAGGTCTTCATTCCAAAAGCAACAATACATCACATTTTCTTGGGGAAAGGCCTGCCCCAAAATTTTGTCTCCTTTCTACCTACAGAAAAATCACGTGAGGTTTTCACAGACACCCCTCCCCCTCCGTGAGATTTGATGAGATTTTCCTCGACCCCCTTCCCCCTAAAATATCTCACGTAATTTATGATCGCCTCCCACGCAGTAACCTATTTTTAGATTAAATTTTACTATATTTGGCTGCAAAGCTAGCTTAGACAGTAGGTATTAGTTTTGTCAGAATTAAAAAAAAATCGGTATTTCTTGTTTTTTTCTGCAACAACTTATTCTTAATCAATGTATTACACTTTTTGAGCGTATATCTATGGTAACATTACCCATATTTGGTTTGAGCAACAAAATCCTATATTTGGCAATTAGTTAGCGACTAAAATGGAACTAGTTCTAGAGTTCTTTTTTAATTTTGCCGATTTTCCAATAAAAGTTTTCCAGACCCTCTTATTTGAGTGATATCACTAACACAAAAAATATGTTCGTTTACTTTATGAAAATCAGGTAACTCCAAATACGTACATATTATGTACCTTTCTGTGTTCTTTCAGATTTAGAATTAAAATTTTCTGAATCTTCTGTTTCTTCTGATATTGCCGACGGAGCATGTACCATAAGACTCGGGCTTATTATTTTCTCATGATGGTGATCACGGTTTTCATTTGATCCACGGACATTTAAAACAGTTAGCTCACTTTGAGTAAACTTATCTTAAAAATAAATCATATGTATTAAAATAAAAGGATATAAATAGGACCGGCCGCACTATAAATTGCTTACTAAGTTAAATAACCTTGTAATAAACGTCAATATTTTTTAACCGTTTTAAAAACATTATTAAATTTTTTGTTATCATTATTGACTAAGATACTTTTAAACAATGTATAGTATTTATCAAATTTGTGATGGAATATCAAAAATAGGAGATTTAAAGAAAATTTAGTTAGGATCCAGTTGCGTATTTTCGTAATTAGTAAAGCTTACTTTTGACATTAGATAAAACTTAAATAGTACTGGGGATATCAAAAAATAACTAAATAAATAAATTCGATACGTAAAAAGTCCATAATATACCTATAAATCAACAAACAAGCAGTCGAAATGTAATTGACATCGATTCAATGGTTTTTCCAATGTTTCCAACAAAGATGACGTATAGTAATAGAATATCGAAAAATTAACCAGTACTATAGATGAACATTATTCCATAACAAATATTTTTAAACTCTTAGATAATGTGGGTAAGCGAGCGTGGTAAAGTAACTAGCGTACAAGCCTCTCACCGCAGAGATCGGGGTTCGATTCTCGGTATCATACATTAAAATTTTCATCGCTCGTCACCTCACAGAACGGAATGGCACACAACTGTGAGGTATTCTGCCAAGTACACCCTCTCACGTGTGTGATCTGTGTAAAAACAGTTTGGTAAGCGGCACACATATGAGCGAGAGGGCGAAAGAAAAAGATAAAGTTGGCAGAAGTATTTTTTACTACCCTAGACATTAAATTGTTTTTGGTTTGGAAAGTAGTTATTTTAAATAATGTCCATGGTGGCACTACCGCGTTGTCTAAAAGGTGCTATGAAATGCAAAAACTGCATGTTGCAATACTTGAACAACGTTGACAAAACTGGGAAAAAGTTGGGGTTAAACATCTAATAACCCGACACTCACGGTACTTTGGTACTTATAGTCTAAGATCTGGCTATATAAATGGACCCCTTATCGTTTTTTCAGATATTTTTTTTGAATGAAACTTATTAATAATTATAATCCCGGGGGTTGGCAAACCATATCTTGGGCTGATATAGTGTAATTAAAAAATATATAAAAAAGCTAGTTAAATACCGTCACTTTAAGTATGTGGTAGTATGTGGATAATGCCACAACAGGGTTGGCTACTCCTGTAAACTTCCACCAACGAAAATTGTCGTAAGGAAAAAGGAAAAAACTTGCGATGTTTTAAAGAAATTCATAATGTACGAAACCTCGTCTAGTTAACACCTTAAAAGTACCATCAGACATAAATTGCTCATGTCGGAAAACCCCCAGATACCGAGTTTAATACCAATATTTAAAACGTATAAAATATTATAAAAATAAATTTAAATTTTAAGCAGAGACAACAATGAGATGAGTAACTGGTCCTAACAATTTGTACATTGTATTTTTCTCATTCTGGTTTAACGCAAGTTCCAATAAATATGTCTTTGTCTTTCATGATGGCAGGCTATCGTAGATGGAGCAATCATCGATTTGCCCTGGTTGCCAAGTTGTTTACAATTTCTGCATGTAAACTTTAATGTCCTTTTTGGCTCGCATCTAATTAAGAGAAAGAAAATATACCATGAATCGAATATTTTTAACTTGACAAACGTTGCCGCAGGCAGTCACGCTAAAATGTTATTCGATATTTGTGTTTGATATTTTTCAATGGCCGATGTGTTTGGACAGTTTGTTTACATTTTCTGTGATTTATTGTGTGTTTCGTGGTTTTTTACCTTTAATTGGACTTTGAATATTGACTTTTATTAGTGATCACAGTGTATATATTAAATTTGTGCTTTTTAACAGATAATTTAAGGTAATATTGACATGGTTATCTGTAAGAAAAAATCTTTATAAAAACCAAATAAATGAAATTTTTAATTAGGTGTGTGTAATTATTGAACTAAACCGCAATATTTTATATTAATAGGAAACAAAAACAAGTACCTAACATTGAGGGCAAAAATAGCACAGCTATATAATTTGAATTTGGCGGGCAAACGATAAAGTCGACTCACGCGCCATCTGCGTTTACCTTCCTTGAAGACAGACAAGGAAGGCCCAGCAGCTATCTCTCTCTCGGATAATTTATTTACATTTAGTTGCTCGTCTCATTCTTGTCTCTGTTTTAAGTTTGTATCACAGTTAATATCAACTTTTATACGTTGTACAATGCTGTATGTAAGATCAGTTAAATCTCAATATTTTAACTTCACAAGTCTTCAGTTGAATTTTGACCCATTACTTAAAGACCATCCTGTATAATTAGCCAACATTAAGAAAACTGGATTAAGTTCAATATAGTAGGATTTAAAGAATATCATGTGTGCGGCCGTCTCTACAGTTTTCGAGATTTCAGAAGTAAATCTGGAATTAAGTAGAGTTATTATTTTTAAATATAACGTTTAAATCTTAGTTTGTATTTTTTTGTCCTTGAATAGTCGTTTTTAGTAAAACCGCACGTTTAATAATTTTTAACAAATCAAATTAAACCTATTTCAAATAATGTAACTCATTATCCTTGCTTCAGGCTTATTTTACATACCCTTAGATCCATCAGAACTTCCTGACTCTGAATCTGACATTATTATATTGGTACTAGGGAAAATACGTTGACACTGGGGGATATCATGGATTTATCCTGCTTTCTTGCTCCACGAACTCTTAGTACAGTAACAGTACTTGGGTCTGGTAGTTCTTAAAATTATTAAAATAATGTAATAGACCAAGAACTTTTAAAGTTAGTTAAATAGTTTTTTTGTTGTGTGATGCTTATACACATCATTTGCCACTAATAAAGAATGATTCCTAACCTATAAACTTGGAAAATTATTGCTAAAAATTAACGATGACTTATAATGAAAAAATGGTTAGTAAAATATTTTTGATTGGGACAATAATCATATATTGTATCACAAGACCTATAAATTAAATCGATTAAACTTACTAACATCTTTAAATTAAGACTGTACTTGGAAAACAGTTGAATGTACAATAATGTAATTAAAAGACAAGAATGCGATGCGGTCCAGGTTTTTTTTTTTAATTATTATTCATGAAACCATTGCAATCTTGCAAAAATATTTGAAAAGTTTATTAAATTTTAATTTATAGGTCAAGTGGTAAGCTGCTAGATTATATTCTGAAAAACTTACATTAAAACAAAAATCAAAGAATTTGACTGATAACAAACCATGACATTTTCTGTCAATTTTGTAACCAGTTTGAATGACAGGAGTTTATTCGCTGATAAACAGAAGTAGTCACTTATATAAACAAAATTTATTAAAAAAAATGCTTTTTTATATTAGGGAAAATATTCAGTAATTTTAATGGTTTATTTTTCTTATAATAAAATAGACCAATCAGACATAATTATTTTTTAAATAAATTATGTTTAGATAAGTGATTAAAACACATGCAAAGCTTAACAGCGAATAAATTTCTGTCATACAAACTAGATGCCAAAATTAATGAAAATATAAAACTTTATTTTTAGTAAAATTCTGTGTTGTTGGCTTTAACTTAAGTTTTTGGAAAAAATCTAGCCGTATACCACTATACCTAAAAATTTACATCAACTAAACTACGCAAATATTTTTGCGAGATTGGCTTGGCAAATAGTTTCATAGACAATAATTAAAAGAAAAACCTCGACCGCATTGCGGTCTTGAGTTTTGCTTAAAAATAAAAACCCTTGACCACTGCGGGGTCTCGTGATTTTATTTGGTTATTGTACGTCCTATTTTCCAAGCAAAATCTTGCTCAAAATATGTTGGGTAATTTTATCGATTAAACAACAATGTAATAAACTATTTTTGTGTCAAAAATAATTTGGTATAATAATACAGCTTTGAAGATATGTTCTGTAGTTCAGCGGAATCATTTGATGGATGGTAATTGTTTGGGTACACGCCAAAAATTAAATTAAAAGTACCAAAAAAAACAAAAAAATTAAACAAGTAAAAAGATAACTAAAAAATCAAAAAATCGACGTTTCGGTGGCAAGTCTGCCACCGTTGTCAAGATAAATTGAATAAAATTAATAAAAATAATAATAAACTATTATTAAGGTTTTAAATTTTGAAATTTTTATCTTTTTTAAGATATTCTGAGAACGTTTTGACACTATGCTGAGCACGTATGTGTTAAATATGAAATATGTTTGTTTGGTTATAGTGTCATAGTGACATAGATAACTGGTTGCTGGTGTATTTATTGTTTGTATTACAAAAAAGGTGAATAGTTAGTTAATTTTTAGTTTTCCTGAAGATATTTCAGTATCAAGCAAAGGCAACCAAGTCTTATTTAAATTAACTAAAATTGATGCTACACAATTAGCTTAATTTAGTAATATACAAGTTCAGTTAAATAACATAACATATAGGCAATGTGAGGAAAAAAACAATCTAACTAAATCCCGGCATGTTAACATGCGTGACTAATAGTGCTTGTTTTGTTATTGTATTGTTGTATTATATTGTTGTTATTGCTGATGAACCAAACAGCGTTGCTCATATTGTATACGCACTTCTTTTGATTTTGCGTTTTTTGAACAAATTTCCTTAGCTAAAATGCTCGAAGCATCCCAGTTTATTTTATGATTGTTATCAAATGCGTGTTGGCAGATTTTTGATTTATGAAATTCTGTGTTTTTAATGTATGATCTGTGTTCTTTTACTTGTTTATTTTTTTTTTTTTTTGGTATTTTTAATTTGATTTTTGGCGTGTACCCAAACAATTACCATCCATCAATACAGCTTTATTAAAGAAAAATGGTTTGTGGTAAATATCTTGGGAATTATCTACTCAATTTCGTTGTTATTTAGTGGTGCTATTTATAGCATTAAGAGAATTTACCATTAATCTAATTAAATTTACAAAGTTAGGATTTTGTTTAACAAAATAAATTTTGTGCATTATTATTTTTTTTTAGATGAAACAAATAAATATACAGCTTTTTTTCGTTAATTTATTATTTTTTAAAGTTTAACACATTGTAACTTGTGAACAAAGCATTTGCGAACTCATGTTTATATGAACTTTTTGTATTAAAATCACCCAAAGAATCGTCTGTAAAAATTTTCTACTTTCGGGAACCCTACACTTATCAGTTTAAAATTTACTCCCGCGTTCACATTAATCATTTTAAAAATATATTTCCATTTTTTATCATTTGCATATTTACCTCTATTTCCATTAAATTCTCGAATTCCTGGAATGTTAGCGATTTGTTCTGATATACGCTCTTTATCGTTTTCTTGTTTTTCATAATCATATTCTACAGTACTTTCCCGAGCAAACTCATGAACTTCTGGAATATCAATAATTCGACTATGCTGAGCACGTATGTGCGATTTAGGCTTATGTACTGGAAGAGGATTGCAACACAAACTACAATTTGCTTTTTCAACATCAACTTCACCCCTTAGTTTAGAGCGATCGTGAACGAAAGTGTTCCTTTCAACTTTATCTGATTCATCAAAACGTTGATGAGAACGATATGAATCTACTGCAGGCAATGAGTTTTGGAAATTAGGTGAGTTATGCTCTTCAAATTTTGCCTTAGATAAACACGATTGAAGTTTTGGGTTATGATGGTCTTTTTTCGACGGTTCAGATGAATGTTTTTCTGGTTGATTTATACTCGTATCAACATAATTATTAAGTGGTTTACTAGCCAAGTTCTTTTCGCTTGGCACATTTTGCGTACTTGAAAACTGAGGATTAAGCTGTGATTTTTAACTTCTATCAAAAAGCTATTAAGATGTGCTTCGTCATCTGGGGACGTAAGAGAATATTCTGACGTCAGTCTAGACAGAACTTTAGAACTTTCACTTAACTCTATTTGTCCAGTATGCGAACCTTTTTTATTCTCGGTAGGATAATGATTCTTACTTGTAGGTGATTTGGGATAGGAGCCTAAACCTGTTTTACTTAAATCCAATGGTTCCTGGTTGCTTTCGTTTAAAATATGGAATGAATTATTTGATGGCCGCCCACTAATTTCATCTTTACTTGTCACATAATTATTTGTAGGTATTTTGTCATACGTTTTAGAATCTGATTGTATTTCTGTTGCATTTTCAGGCATATGTGCTTCATTAAATGACCTATTAATTTTTTTGAAGAGCTTTCTTTATGTGTGCTACTTTTTGATGTTAAATGTTTACTATTTTCTTTTGATGGGGAGCGAACTTCACGTTTTTTAAGTAAATTGGATATTGATGGTCTATACAAGCTGGTCGGAAGAATATTTTGGTGGCAACAACACTGCTTTTTTTCTCGCTTATTAAATATTTTTGGATTGTCGTGCTTTCTATAAAGTATGGGGAATTCTCTACAATGGATGGGATTCGTACCCCTGAAAAATATATCATACTGTTATCGGAAGTTTCATCTTCCTTTACATCTGACAACTTTTTTTGTTTGCTGTCATCAAGTAACTCGCTTGTTAAATCATAACTAACCTTTTTAACTTGATTTACATTTATAGGAACAGTTCCACCTCGTTGTCTCTTTTTAGCTAAAATTTTTTTTGTTCTTCTTCTAGAACTGAACGTTCAATAATTATTTTTGATGAATTTATTATATCGTCAATAAAACTTCTAGGAGATTGAATAACTAATTTACGATTTTTATCGGTAGATTTCGGTAAAATGGGATCTTTTTTGTCTTCTTTTTCTGTAGTTTTATATTCTGCATTAATCCTTACTTTCTTAGAATCGTTTGAATCCCTCCTTGTATCATCTGGTGTATGCTTAATGTGCTGTAAAATAAAAGGGTTTGTCGTTACAAGTAATAAAACAACTTTTAGACATATACATACAGTGCTGGTCTAAAGTCAGGATCACCTCCTAACTATAAAATTGTTTGGTATTTTTTCATAAAAATTTGAAGACTTTAGTAAGACAACATTAACCACATTTTCGGCAAGAAATGACAAATATAAATGTTTTACTAAGAGCTAGCCGCCATTTTGAAACAAAAAAAAAAATAAGGAAAAAGAGGGTGTGGCACGTCATTTTAAAGTTCCTGACTTCCTCATAACCCTAGAAGTTGATGTCAATATCTTCACTTACTACAAAATGGCAGTACTTTAACTACACTACTCAAAAAATTATCGCATATGCTCGATATCTTTCATAAGCTTTAATACAAAAATGCTTTGATTTAAATGGCCAAATCTCTTTTAATAATTAAGTTATTAAGACAATTAAAAAAAAGAAAATGTTAAGAAAACGTGAAACTATAACTTTATATTAACCATTGTTAATTTACTGTTAGCAATACACCCTACGAAGTGATAAAAAATATTGACAAAATGAATAATTTTTAATCGCCCTATATAATGTGCTGTTAAAAGGGAGAAATCTCATTTGTTAATAATTTATACCCTTACCCATTTCTGATATTTTATAATCACAAATTTGACTACTCCCTTTCAACAGCACATCATACAGGGCGATTCAAAATTAATCGAGCATATGCGATAATTCTTTTGAGTAGTGTATTAACTGAATACCCGATTTGAATGGCCATATTTTCGAAACGAATAAAGTTATATATACTTAATGTGATACTTTCTTAAAGTTTTTTAAATGGTAATATTAATGATAATATACAAGGTAGGACAAAAGTGTAGTTTTTTTTATGACGCACCCTGAATATTATATTGTCATTAAAAAGATATATAATTTTTAAAATCAAAGTTGTGGTTAATAAGTATTACACAGATAACCCACATTTAGACATGCAGTGGCTAGAAACCTTTTAGGATCTTTACGACCTCGCACAGTAAACAAATAGGTGCGTTTACGACATGCGTATTTTAAAAGCCATGGCCAAAAACGAAACTGGCTCACCGCCCCTCACCGTCTCTCACCATACTCTCCATACTCCAAACGGGAAACCCTAGCAACGCGCCCGATAATGCTAGGTAATGCCAATAGAATGTTCGGCGCCCGCTCGTGGACATTGGGTGATGACTGGTTCCCAAGCACACAATCCCCTTTTTTTTGTCCAAGAAACGTAACGTTTGTTTCGCGCAGGTAATAACATTGGTAATCCATCCAGATCAGAGATTTCTTAACGTTGTTGTCTGGTTAGGCAGTTTTTTTATTATTCTTGTGTATTCTATTTTTTCAATATCAATTAAATTATGATGAGTGTGGCCCTGTCGCTGTTTAAGCAAACGTTTTTAGTGTTGTAACCACCATATTTAATAAAATACTTCAAATTTTGTCAATGTTGCCAACACTATATTGGATTTTAATTGAAAAACACTAATTCTTATGAGAAATGTGCATGTGCAAAGGTCGACAGCAATTCTCCCAGTGTGGGGCCAAAAATTCGTGCGCAGGTCTATTGAAAATATATGGCGATCATTTTTTATTAGCTATCCGTATTATTTTTCAGATCATTGTTGATACCGTACTGAAAAGCATCATTCAGTGAATCGGTATCAGGTTATACCGGGAGTCGACAAGTTTGATTTTCTAAATTTCTATAGGTGTCCTATGCGTCTAACATTTAAAACCCCGGAAAGGCAATATGCAATGGATATAATTTTGTTGGAGAATACCTATGTCCAATAAAATTATTAAAAACATATATATTAGTTAATTTACAAATAAATAATACAGTCGGGGGCGTCCATAAATTACGTAAGGCGATTTTTTTTTAATTTTTGGACCCCCCTTCCCCCTGATAAGATTTGGTGAGATTTTCTTAAACCTCATTCCTCCCTATTCCCTAATCATACATGAGATTTATGGGAATGCAAAAAGAACCATTTCTCAAACTGAAATTGATTTTGTAGCTAAGGAATTAAACACTGCATCACATTTTACTGGAAAGGGCCTGCCCCAAAATTTGGTAACTTTTTTCTGTTTTTGCCTGCTAAAAAATACGTAATATTTGCACAGACTCCTCTCCCCCATGGTGAGAATTCGTGAGATTCATCCAGAACCCCTCCCAATCCCCTAAATGTCTCGTGTAATCTATGGACGCCCCCATACGGTACGCACAACATACGTCGGCATCGGACGGACGGTACGGATCGGAAAAAATGGTTTTAATGAAATTAAATAAAGAAGTGCACCCACGTGTGGGCGATTTGCACCGGATTTAAAAAATCCCGCGAGAATATAGCACTTTAATTAAAATCCGGCCATTACCGTTTCATTTATGCGATACAGTTTAGAAATTGCGTTATTTTACAAGAATTCAGGCCCATTCCTACCGGAGGGTTTTGACTCAGTGGTTTTATACAATGGGTGAAAAGGCGCTAACTTTTAATATTTACCCATGATTTACCCATGGCTCGCACGTGCGTGTTGCACCAAATCTATTTTTCCGATCCGTACCGTCCGTCCGATGCCAACGTATGTACGCGTATCTTTGGTAGTACTTCTAAAATTACCTACATATTACATCATACGCCGCTAGGATTTTGAAATTATTTTATTTAAAAACTGAGATATGGGGCCCACACCAAATTTATAGCAGATGCTATTTATGCTAAGAGGGACACCTTGATAAAGAAAATTTTTATTTTGGAATTTTAGATTTTTTTTTGTTTTGCACACCACCCTAATAAGTTTCGGAAGCCAATTCTCCGTAGACAAATTCCAAATTTTGCAGTATTTATTTTTAAACTATTGCCAGCTGAAATATTTCCACTTTACAATTTCTTATGCAAGATTTTGAGATGCTACTAATTTCAAAAAACGTCAAATATTTTTGCAAAATTTAAGATTTGTCTATAGTCAGGACCCCCATCCTAAGTTTTGAATTGTTTGATATTTTTATGAAAATTTAAGGACTTTAGTAAAACTACTTACACCAAATTTTAGGCTAGAAATCACAGATATAAATATCAAACTCAGAGTTGGGCGCTATTTTGGAAAAAAATCAAGTAGAAAGGTGGGGTCTTGTGGCACATTATTGTAAAGTTTTTGACGACTACTTTATAACCCCATAACATAAAATCACTACCTTTACCTACCACAAAATGGCGGTACTTTAAAAATTACCTAAATACCTGATTTGGATGGACATATTTTCAAAACTAATAGAGTTAAATATTACTAATGTGGTATTTTCTCAAAGGACTTTTAGATATTTTTAATAGTAATATAATATACAGGGTGCGTCATTCAAAAAACTATACTTTTTGTCCTACCCTGTATATTATCACCAACATAACCATTAAATTAATCCTTAAAAGGGATTTAAAAAATACCGCTTTAATGTATCGAACTTTATTAGATTTGGAAACATGGCCATGCAAATAAGCTATTCAGGTAATTTTCAAGGTACCGCCATTTTGTATTAGGTAAGGGTATTAATCTTATCTTCTGGTATTATAAAGTACTCGTAAGGAGCTTTAAAATGATGTGCCACAAGACACCCCTTTCCATTAAATTATTTTTTTATGGCGCCCAGCTGTCAGCTTAAAATTTATATCTGTAATTTCTGGTCTAAAATTTGATTTATGTTGTCTTACTGAAGTCCTTAAATTTTTATGAAAAAATACCAAACAAATTAAAAGTTAGGAGGGGCAGTTATGGCGTTGAATGTTGGACAAGCACTGTATAATAATTTGTAGTAGGCATTCAATGAAATATATGAAAATATTTTTTAAGAATGTTTTAGAATTTTGTAGGTTCACAAAGAAGTACTGTTGTTAAAAATATGTGTTCCATATTTTAGGAAGATCGGTAAATAACTTTTTGAGATATCGTGCCTGCCAATTTGAAAATAAAGTTTT
>JACEGR010007095.1:0-53223 GCA_014170235.1 Listronotus bonariensis
TATAACTTTTAAACTTTTTTAAATATCCAAATAAAATTTGATTTTAAGGTATATCACATTACTCTACATTGTGCCACGAGTTTAGTTGTTTTTATCACGTCCGGATTATCTGAAAACGACCCTTAACTTTTTATTTTAAACTTGGTATATATTTTTTTAGAGAAGCGCACGTTGCATAGGGAGGGTCATTGTACACGGTATGTCATTTTCTATTAAAGAAGGAAAAATATACGAGGTGTGTCATTTAAAATTAAAAAGTTAGGGTCGTTTCCGAGAACGTAATTGAAAAATAACTAGAGTCGTAAGACAATGCACATTTATGTAATATTATCTAAGTAATACATTTTATTTTGTAAACAAAAGAAAAGGGAGCAGCCACTGGCTAGGCACACCTGGTTTAAAGAGTTTTTTTTTTTAATTTACTAATCCAATTTAAAGAAGCTAAAAACTATTAAAGGTAAAATAAAACTGCCTTTAAAATTAGGTGTTACTGGACCCCCATTTCCATGTGAACTTTTTGACGTTGACGGACATTTTATTGTTGACTGTAGCAGGACAAATTATTACCGAATCGTCGGGGAAGACTTTCCACCTTTTCTGGAATGTGGTGACGTAGCTAGGTAATCAAAGGCCCTGAGACTAGAGCCTCAACTAAACTATTTTAAATTATTTGTTCCGTATTCGTCGTGTTCCGAATTAGACGTATAGGTATTACAGATTTGTCGTAATCTAGATTCGTCGTATTACAGCCAATTCCATAAAAAAAAAATTAAAAATCTATTTAATTAAATGAAAGAAAATATTTACCTATTACGGTTCAAAAAATACAGTGCTGTGTCGGACACACAGAACAAGATTCAGAACCTGGTTTACTTGTATTCGGAAACGGGGAGAAATTTTTACTAGTTTCAATTATAATTTGTAAGTCAGTCTTAGAGGCCTTCTGAGGAGGCACTGCGCCGTCAGGCCCTACAGTAGCTACGTTACTGCTTGAAATGAAACGGTACTAAGTACAGGGTGTGTCCTTAGTTTGTGCTACTCGCCATATGCAGTCTAACTTTTCCATTTTCTAATGGCAGTGTAAATAAGACGGGCGTATGCCGCCGAACTAATCCTTAATTTATTTATGACTTAACAAAAGACTGAGAAAAAAATAGCCGTCCAGCTTTTTGCCACAATCTCAAAAGGTAGTATAAAAGTTTAAATAATTTATCCATAAAACTTTTTAGGTAGCTAATTAAGTGTATTATTTTTATATTTTTTTTAAGTTAAGATTATTTAAACAAAATCCATTTTTTGTAAACTTAAAAAAAACTAATAAACAAAATAATAAACTTTATTAGGTATGTACCTAAATGAAAAAATCTTCACAAAGCAAGAAATTTATAGATCAACGATTTAAATTCTTATACCGCTTTTTTGACAACCAAAACCTGCAAAAAAATTTAATACATTTGTTAATAATGAATAACTTTTCTAAAAATGTTAATACAACTTTTATTATCGCGGAATCAAATTCTTTAAATTGTCTTAATGACACTATAATTTTATTCAAATTTTTAAATTATTATTTATTGGCATAAAAAATTATTTAAAACCCAAAAACGAAACCGCTACGCGAAAGTCTGTTTTTATTATGAAATAAAAATTATATATATTAGAGCTAGAATTTAGGCAATAAGAAAAACTCTTCAACTAAAATTTTCCGCTCTTTCAAAGACTTTTATAATATTTAGGCTCAGAGGCGCACTTACATGTTTGCCGCCCGTAGGCTATTTAGGGTACCTAGGGTATTACTTAAACTTTTGAGACTTCAGCAAAAAGCCAGACGGCAATTTTATTTCTCAGTTTTTTGGTAATAAATATTGTATTTTTTTCAGAAATCAAAATACATCTTTTTATAGTTGTTACTCCGGATCGTTTAAGCCCTAAACCATATTTTTAAAAGACTTGTAACTATTTTTTGCAGAAAATCAACTTTTCGACTAGACTATAGAATTTTGTTATTAAAAAACTGGTTCCCAACGGAATTTAATAAAACACACCGGCTTGAATAACATTTTTTACTCTCCTTTCTCCCATACTATTACGCTGTTTACAAAATGTACAGGATACCCGACATTTTTCATGTACAGGGGGCGCTTTACGTTGACCTTTCAGGGTATATCGAAAACTGAAAGAAATAGAACAAATCTGATTGCGCAATCTTGATTTGGATTTTTTTAACAAAATCATCGGTAAAAATAAATTATGGCTAACTTAATCCGTTTTGAAGATACAGAGTATTTTTTAAATTTTGTCAATTTAACCAGACACTGGTTACTCGCTTGATATTAGTGATAAAAAAAATGTGAATAGAATAGTTTAAGAGATTTTTACGTAGTACTAGTAGCAGTAGCGTAGCTATATTTTTTCCATTTACTTTTAATTTGTAGTTATAACACAAATGTGGGTGTTTTTAAATGGAACACCCTATTCTGTATATTTTATTATTAGTTGAAAGGACTGCTTAAAAGATATAAAAATACCATATTTAATATATCTATTTTTGAAAGTTTCGGAGATATGGCCATCATCAGGATTTTTTTTAAGGAAACACTCTATATATTATATTACCGTTGCATAGATATTTTAAAGAAATTTTTAAAATAATAGATTTGATATATTTATCTCTTATAGTTTTGGAAATATGACCATATAAATCTAAAAAATAGTAGATATACACACTAAAAATTGGAAGCCTATATTTTCGAAACTGTTGAAGAAAATTATTTTAAATGTGGTAAATTCCTAAAGGTCTTTAAAATGTTTTTTAATAGTAATAAAAATATACATGGTGTTTTATTTAAAAAAGCCATTTTATTATCGAACTCCTGGCGCAATATTTTCGAAACCCTGACAAATTAAATATATCAAATGTGGTATTTTTTACGGCTTTTAAGGTGAACTTTCTATTGGTGATGAAATATACAGGGTGTTCCATTCAAGAAAAACCCAACTGTATGTTGTAACTTAAAAATAAAAGTTATAGGTACGCCACTGAGTTCTACATAAAAATCCCAAAAACTTTTTATTTACATTTTTTTTCATTTCTCACATCAAGCGAGTTACACGTGCCTGGCCAAATTCACTAAATTTAAAAAACACTCTGTATCTCCAAAACGAATCAAGTTACCAATGATTTACTTTCACTAATAAATTTGTTTTAATAATCGAAATCGAGATTGCGCAATCAGATCTCCCTTTCCCTTTTAGATTTTGCTATACCCTGCAAGGTCACCGAAATGGCGCCACCCTGTACAGAATATCCGACATTTTCCAATACAAACCACAGATGGAATACGAGTATGCCCACACAGTTAGGAGGTGTAATTCCTTTATATAAAAGCTTTGACTGGATCAGTTTTGTATTAGGCTCACTCGGCGTGACCTTTAGGAGCTCTTAGAACTTTAAGCTTAATTCCCAGGATATAGGTAAGTAGTTTATTTTGGCTAAAGTCCTTAGTATTGGAAAATATATATATATATATATATATATATATATATAATAGTTTAAAGATAAAACTTAATAGTAGAGAGTTAATTTATATACAATGTGTCGTAAGTTGGCTTTATATGGGAAACTTTTTCATTATTAATTTAACGATAAACGGTTGTTTTAAGAAATACTATAAACCGTATTTTTCTGGCGCTGTTGACACTTATCCCATTTAATAACATGGCCAAACAGGTACTGGCTGACGCAAAAAGAATGGAATATTGTATATTTCCCTTAATGTCTCAATTAACTTTTATAGTTGAAAGGCTGTAAAACGTTAAATATCAAAAAAGTACATTAGATAAATGTATTATGTATTAGTCTTTTTATTTCTCAAGTATAAAAAAATATTTTACTTACTTTCTGCAGCTCCAGTCTCTTCAATACATGTGTTGTGAAGTTGGTTGGCTAATTCTTGCATTTCCTCACTTACACACTAATGTAAAGTAAGTTGTTAATAGAGAAATATCAATTAAAAACAAGTTTTTACCAAAACTGCTCCATAACATCTAATTGTTATTCGTATATGCATATAGGCACTTTAATTTCGCTTGGAAATAAGTAGATTAAAAGTAATGGGAAAGAAATATTAAAGTCTTTGAAAAATTAATTTGAGAAAACACTAATTTTATGTTTAAAGCCAAATATTTTTGTTGGGAAATATGAAAAATCATAAAAATTAAATACGTTTCCAAAAATACTTATGTAATATTAATATAAACCATTAAAAGAGAATACGTATAAAAAATGTAATTATATAAGCTAGGGCAGTGTTAATAAATGCTAGGAAAAAACAATAAGAGTCCACTAAATTTAAATAGTACTTGCGATTTAGATAAAATTTGGCAGTGTTATTAAAAAAACTAAGAGTTTTATATACCTTTAACTTACCTAAAATTAAAGTCCAGTGGCGGCTCGGGTGGCATATGAACAAGTATTTCTGACAAAAATAATGTACACTACTAATTTTGGTGCAATTTTTTATAAGAAATTCCAGATATAAATGTCTAACTAAGAGTTGGGAAAAAATTACCTAATGGAAAGAGGCTCTTGTAACATCATTCAAAAGCCCCTTACAAGTATTTTATAACCCTAGAACAAATACTACCCACTACAAAATGGCGGTACTAGTGTATATATTATTATTATTATTAATTTATTTTAATAATTTGCTAAAATGTAAATACTAGCAATGATTAATTAGGTTTAAAATTGTTAAATTCTATAATTACTAAATAAAACTTACCATACACATTGTTTTGAGCTATTGTGTTGATGCACCAAGTAAAACTAAGTTTTGAAAGGAGAGTGGCAAATATGTTATTTAAAACAAGGGTGATTTAAGATCTTTTAAGAAAGAATATATACATATATATATATATATATATATATATATATATATATATATATATATATATATATATATATGTATATTCTTTCTTAAAGATCTTAAATCAACCTTGTTTTAAATAACATATTTGCCACTCTCCTTTCAAACTTAGTTTTACTTGGCATCAACAATAGCTCAAAACAACTGTATGGTAAGTTTTTATTTAGTAATTATAGAATTTAACAATTTTAAACCTAATTAATCATTGCTAGTATTTACATTTTAGAAATTAAATTATATAATATAATAATATATACACTATATATATATATATATATATATATATATATATATATATATATATATATATATACATATATATACATATATATATATATATATATATATATATATATATATATATATATATATATATATATATATATATATATATATATATATATATATATATATATATATATATATATATATATTGCTTGGATAATTAATTAATAATAAAACAAATACAATTTGTAAAATATAAGAACAAACAATCTAAAGTAGATTAGGTCATATTAAATGCAGAATGAAGATATTACAAAAACGATAGAACCTTTTAAAGATCAAAACTATAAAAACAAAAGCAATGGGGCCCCAATGACTTTTTTATAAATGACCCCGATTTAAAAGTTGGTGATCTCTACATATATTGGTGTAAGGTTTTTTGCAGGCTACAATAATTTACCTGTTAGGGAAAAGAAATTTCTAGAGTGCTTACGTAGGCAAAAAATATGTATAATATTGAAAATAAATGAAAATAAATCCCTACTGTCGTAGTAACATATGAAAAAGAAATATTCCTTTCTTAAACGTTAAAAGAAAAAACTCCTACATTCGTGTCATTCTTTTAACTGTCGAAAAGGAGAGATATCTTTTTCATATGTTATTTCGACAGTATGGATTTATTTCTGGGATGGTCATATCAACTTTACGAGAAAGGAAGGGGAGGAGGAGGCACATGCCGAGGAGGCAGAAATGAAAATAAAATTTTGAGGGAGGTGGGAGATTAAAATTTTTGAAGAGCAAAAAAAAGTCCCCACTTCTTTTTATTGTTTTCTTTTATTTATAAAACACTTGACCTTCCTTCCCGCATATTTTTTAAAAGCAAAAACAAGGTCCCTACTTTTCAATTCCACACTCGGCCCTGTGTGGGGACCACATAATCAATTAATACCCATATTAACCATTAGCTATGTGTATGAAATATTTGGTTACAAATGATGTGGCATAAAAGGGGGATCATGCCGTGACACCCCCTATTACCGCCCCTGAATTTATTTCCATTTATTTTCTATATTTTACTTGCCGACTTTCGGCAAAACATGATGCTGATTATTGAATAATGCTTTTTAGTATGGTATCAACGGTAAGATTATATCGTACCGTCAAATAATGACATTGTTTAATTAAGAAAGACTTTTGCTTTTGTGATATTTACCATGGACCCAGTACAGCTACTTTTATAAGCCCTGTGAGGCAGGCGGCCTTAGTCAGTGGGGACTGTGGAGAGGGTCCAGATGAATGGCCCGAAAAGCAGAAGTTTTTCTTTAACTATCGAAAAAAGATCTCTCTTTAAAAGAAAAGTATATTCGTAAAAGTTAACCATTCGATCACATAGAGTAGTGGTTTGTTAATTAGTAGAGCCCGGATTATATGCATTTCCATACGTACGCCATTCTTATATCGCTAATATCATGTTTACTCATATACCATACATATTATCGATATATTTTCAATATTTTTTAAGCGCAGCGTATTTTGTTTTGATATCTATACGCTAATAAAGGACAAAAGATCGTCGAGGGCGCCTAATGCAGTATTCTATATTGCCAAGGGCATTTCCAGAAACTTCAAGAAAAGTTCGACAAAATATTAAGCCCAGGCTTTTAAAGTTTGTGTCAAATTAATAGTTTTATTAATGGAACGGCGTTACTTTTGCCAGAATATATAACTGCCAACATAGCACGCAAGTTCAAATTCTGTCCAATCATCTAAGTGGGTGTGAAGCGATCGTTTTCCTGTTATAGAAATATTTTTAATAATCAAAGAAACAATGTTTTTTATTACACACAGAAAATAAAAATCTTGCAAGCAAGTATGAATTTTCTTTAAAAAATATTTTAAACTTTTTATAAGAAAAACAATATTCTTGCTTCAAGAAATTACAGTATTATCTTTTTATTAAATATTATTATTCTTACTATACTGGTGTAGAAACCAACTGGCCGACAATAGGGAATTAAAAGCATAGTAAATATTCGTGGTGGGATGTGTTCGCATCGTCATCCAACGAAAAGCGGAAGCGGTAGACCGGAGGAAGCCCCTAACTGAAATGAGCGCGTTCGTTGCAGCGGTAAATTAAGGGAATACATAATAAGTTGGTGGAAGGGATTCAGAGCTTGATTTGTGTATGGTCGACGGTTTGGTTTCCATACCGGTATATTCTTTAAACAAGTATTTAATCTTAAAATACGACACAATTTGTCTTAAATAAAGAATAAAAAGATAAGCAATATTTAAAAAACCTTTTCTTACTAGAAAACCAAAATATCTTTAGCCAAGACAAACCACTTAAAGCAAATATTTGAATTTAAATAATCGCGCCGAGAAAATAATACCTACAAAGAAAGCATTAACATTATTAGGTTAAAAAAATCACGTTTACTTGACTGAATCATTTATTTAATGTTTTTTTTTCATCAGGTACACGCCAAAAGTCCATCTAGAAAGAATGGGACCGCTTCGGTCCTGGTCCCGGTGATATAACGTGCTGACCCTGTTCAGCCCTACCCCTATGAACTGACCAGTGCCCTAAAACAAAATAAAGAAAAACCCACAAAAACTAAAAAAATTCGTTTCGTTGGCAGGTCTGCCACCGTTGTCAAGTTCAAATAAAGTTAGCAATTAATTTAAGAAATTAATTAATATTTAAATTTAAAAGGATTAAAATTTTTAGGCTAGATTAACATTAATATCACTCATGGCACAAATGTCAAACTATTGTCAGAGTTTGCAATACTAAAAAGCTTAAAATTTTTATCATTTTTAACTAAAATATTGTTTTTTTTTAATTTTTTAACTTGATAACGGTTTTTTTTTTTGGTTTTTGAGGTGTTTTCTTTATTTTCTTTCAGGCGACACGCCAGTTCATAGGGGTAGGGTCGAACAGGGTCAGCACGGTATACCCTGGAACCAGGACCGAAGCGGTCAAATTCTTTCTAGATAGACTTTGGCGTGAACCCATTAAAAAAGACCACTGTACAATTTACTTGTCACAGTAAGTTAAAATCCTGGTCCAGATACTTCGATAAACCGTTATATCAAGTCAGTGTTGCGTTTTTTGTTATTGTATATTTTTTTGTTTTTTTCATAACTGTATTTTTATTATAAATGCACCATTAACCTCTACCTAAAGCTGAATATCGAATATCTCCTACGCTTTTGACACAATTTAAAATCCCTCGTATAAAAATATAAGCTCTTTTACTATCTATTTACAAAAGTTCAACAGACAAGTGGGTTTATATTTGATTTTTATATTAACTGGTTTGTGCACTGTAAAAGGGTTGAGAAGTATAAGGATTGCTCATATTTTTTATAAATATATCGGTAATAAACGTAACTATTTAATAAATTTATTTTTCTTAAGCGTTTAAAAGAAAAGACCATAAAAACAAACTTTAAAAGTTTATTTTTATTTTAGAAAAGTTTTAAATAGGTTTAATACCACTTAAGTTCTAATACACCTTCGGCGTTAAAGTAGGGTAAGAGGTAGCGTATTAAAACGAGACTAAACATTGTAAGGTTTAAATTTAGAGAAAAGGATGCTGGAAGAAGTCGGATTTACACTGAGTGGTAAATCTAAACACACAAAACAGCGGACACAGTAAGAAGTACGGATCTTTGTCAGATGGAATTTAAAAGGATCTATGAGTGAGACTCTAAGCCTATTAAAAACTGCAAAAAAATGAATTGTATTGACTACTTTGGTTAAATAAGGCCAGCCCCGAATATTTTTTTTAGGACAGGGCAAGAACTGCCCCTGCCGCTCCACTCGTTTTATTTTTGTGGAGCGAAGAATTTATTTTGCATCCTTTATTATTATTATTTTTTAAGTTCCCACCTTTGAAATCGTGCCATTTTCCCATCACTTGGCGGATATTATGCATAATATACAAAACTATCCCAAATAAATATTGAAGACAAAAAAACAGGTCCTCGCCATTCAAATCGCGCCCTGTTCCCATCACTTTGCGCCCTATTTTTAATAAATGCAGATCGCAAAAAAATTTAGCTTCCGCCCCTTGAAAGTTTCACCCTGGGCAGACACCCGGGTTTGCCTTCCCCTAGATGCGGGGTTGACATAGGGAAGCAAGTAGGTATATACAATATCTTATTAATAAGTTTTTCCACAGGTCGTCCCTATAAATAAAAGCTTTATTTTAAAACCTAAAATGTTTTATCCTTGGATGTAGTTACAAATAGAGTCTGTGTTGTGGGAGAAGCTGTGTAATAAAATGGACTTTAAAATAAGAACAGTTAAAAAACCTTTTATTGGTGTTCTTTCTACCATGAATATTCATACCGCCATATATGGAAACGGCGCAAAAAAGTGACGCATGCGCCCAGTCCGACACTCGAAACATTTGACATTCATAGGCTGGGTTAAAGCGCTGCTTGCATATATGGTAGTATGAACATTCGTGGTAGACTCAAAGGAACCCCCTCAAAAGGTTTTAAAGGTCTTCTTATATTTATAGTATAGGGACTTTAATAAAAAATGAGAGAAAAAATGCAACTCTAGATTTAAAAAACACAATTTATTTTGTCACCTTAACAAATGTTATGAATGCATTATGTTACCGTTCAAGCGATAACTGTGGTGGGTTTTAAATTTATATGAGCGGTATGGCGAAAAGTTTAAATAAACTAAGTTGGATTTACAAAAAGTGGAGTTCTATCACAAAAAATATTAAAAAATCAATAAACAAGTAGTGGTTAAAATGTAGTTTTAAGGCCAAATGCAAAGTTTAAAGCAGATCTTTTGTTTTCTAGGCAGGCAGCCCAGAAAGGCTTAGGTTGCTGGGCTGTCACAAAGACCAAAAAAGTATTTAATTTTTTTAAATAAAGTAGAAATGAACCATATTATTCTCTAAACTTTTAAAAATAAACCATGGCAAATCAAGAATTCTGGCAAAAAACTATTTTTAAAATTATTTGCTCTGGTTGTGAAAAAATATATATACAGGCTGTATACGGATGTGGCATACAGTACAAATGAAGCAAGAAATTAATTTATTTTTTGTAAGCAAAAATTTTTATGAAAAATAACTTTTCTCGAAAAATAAAATTTTTAATTCGTTTATTTGTCCTCTTGTAAACCTCATCCCTAAACAGTCTATAAACCGGGTGCCCACAAGATCATTTTCCGGCTGCCATTTTTTTAATTACTTTATCGATACTGACGAAATTTGGTAGGATTATAAGACTAACGAAAATTTATTTTTAGGTGTATACGATAGGCTTTTACGACTTCCGGTTTTACCGGAAATGACTGGAACTTTTGATTTTTAAATGGGACACCCTGTATATTTTGGTTTTTGTATTCTTTAAATTCCTTTTAGTCGAAATACAATATTTTTAAAACAAATTTTGGTCAAATTTTAATTTTAAATTAAATTTCTATTTTACATCTAGAGTGCCAAGATCATTCTAAAATCACTCCTCATACTTTACTTACTTTCAGAAAAATACGAAATCGATTTTATCGTTTTAAACTTTTTACTAGAGGGCTCTTAACTTTATTTTTAAGTTTATTTTACCCTGGCTAAAAAACCAAAATAGGACCGTATCACTTTCATAATATGTCCAAATGCAATATTTTAAAGCGAATCCAACGATGTAAAACACTACGACACTTTACTTTATTTTCTTTTAAAAAACAACAATTAACATGTAAGTAAATTATCTTTTTGTTGCTGAATGGCGTACGTCACAATTTATCGTAGTTGCTATAAAAACAGAAACTAATAAAAATTAAGAATTTGTTGTAAAAACAATTGCTTGTGTTCCGTTAAGAAATTTAAAAATAAAAACATAATTTTGTGTTTTATTTACGATGTTATACTAATTTTATGTTAAATTTGGTACTTGAATAATTTTTTTATTGTTAATACCAAATTTAACGTAAAATTATTTAAACATCGTAGGAAATACCTAAACACAAATTTATGTTTTTATTTTTTAAACTGTTAACAAAACACAAGCAATTGTTTTTACAACATATTCTATTAGTTTTTGTTTTAATGGCAACTAAGATAAATTGAGACGTTCGCCATTCAGTATCAAAAGATCATTTACCTACATAAGAAATGTTGTTGTTTAAAGGAAAATAAAGTAAAGTGTCTTAGTGTTTTACATCGATGGACTGGCTTTAAAATACTGCATTTAGAAATATTATGAAAGTGATATAGTCCTATTTTGGTTTTTGAGCTAGGGTAAAAACTAAAAAAAAAAGTTTTGAGCCCTCTGGTAAAAAGTTTAAAAAGATAAAATCGATTTCGTATTTTTCTGAAAGTAAGTAAAGCATAAGAGAGATTTGTTTTAAAAATATTGTATTTCGACTAAAAATGATCTAAAGAATCCAAAGAACAAAAAATATACAGGGTATCCCACTTAAAAATCAAAAGTTCCAATCATATCCGGTGAAACCGGAAGTCGGATAAGCCTATCGTATACACTTAAAAATGAATTTTTGTTAGTCTAATAACCCTACCAAATTTCGTCAGTATCGATAAAGAAATAAAAAAATGGCAGCCGGAAAGTGATCTCGTGGGCACGCGGTATGATGTTAACCCAAAAAAATAAAGTAAAGGTAACTGACATATCGTCGGTCTTAAGGTAAAACTTACTAAGTGGCATTTTATGGTTTAGGGAATAACAATGATATTATACAAAATTTGTGATGAAAAGATTTTTTTTGTATCATTTTTCAATGAACATGTCTGAATGTCCTAACTGTAACTAATAAATTGTGTTTACAAAAACGTTAACTATAAATAACTTAAAAATGTTCGAACCACTATTTTAACAACATGTTCTTAGTGACTTTTACCTTTGAACCGACGATCCGTTAAAATATATTTTTTGGTTATCAGATATGCAGAGGCAAATGCCGCAATGATACATTTTTACAACTCTTTGCCGGTCATTATGGATTAATTTTAATGATGTACATTTTTAAAATCACATTGCCAAATTTTAATTTTAAACTTTTTTACCATTGTAGGCGATAATCAACACATATTATTTCTTATTAACCAAACCTGTACCTCAAAAATTTTGCAACCTAAATGACTTTAAAATATACAATTTATTATTATGTTAGAAAATATTTCCAATTTATTTGCTGTCTCCAATATTTTTTTTTCAATCGTTTTAAATAGGGTAAATAATTTTAGGATGATAAGGTTTGTATACTATTTATTTGTTTAAATTAAACATCTGATATGCTGCCCATGATAAAAAAATAAACTAATACTAAAAATGTATCTCATTTCAATACAATAAAAATATAATAGTTAATTAAAAACCAAATTTAGATAACAGAATTTTTTCGTGTTATTTTCTAACCAGAAGACAATACGGACCAAAAATTTTATTTAAAAAAACATTTTTCATAAAAAAATTTACTTGTAAAAAATTGGATTTACGAAAAGAAAATGTTGATTTTGTATACATGGTTTGAGAAACTTAAAAACATGTTTTTTTCTTTAAGAGTAAACTAACTTTATTTTTTAATTTTTAGGCAAAATGTCATTGGGAAAATTATTTGTAATCGACTAAAATAAAATAATATATTTTTTTATTGAACTCTATAATTTGGCAAAAACGCCTTGATCATATTCGTTTACAGCTAAAAATTGTGTTGTATAGAAATTTGAAAAAGGCACATGTTTAAAAAGCAAATTAATGGGGCGTATTTCAAGGTCATTTTATTATAAAAACCTAATATAATTACTTTTTATTATATCCCAAGTCAGTTTTATAAAAACTTTTTTAAGGTACCTATGTAACATAGTCAACAAACACAAGTCATTCAAAATGTTAATTTAAATAAATTTTCCGAATGATATTTTGCTTAAAAATAAGAAATTAGGGTAGGTAAATTACTCGTGGAGAAAAATAATGTTTTTTGTTTTGCAAAACCTGTATACAAAATCAACATTTGTTTTTATAAATTCTATTTATTACAAGCCCACATTCTTATAAAAAATAACTTTTTTTCGAAAAAGTAAATTTGTGGTCCATTTTTCCTTTTCTAAACCCCATTTGCGGACAGTCTGTGTATTTTTTTTGTTTTTTTTTTTAACCAGAGCAAATAATTTAAAAAATGCAGTGTGTTTATGTAAGTTGGCGTCATATGGAAAACTTTTTTAATATTAATTTTACAAGAAAAAATTATTCTTTATAAAAAGTTCTGCATGTTTCAAAACCTAAAAAGCAATCATCAGATCTTAAATTGTGTCAGTAATCTACGAGGTTTGGCCAAAAATGTAATTTTTGCTCAAGACTAAAGTAAGTACCTGTATGTTTGGTAATATCAAAAATTGTTATAGGAAAAGATGTTTAAAATTAAAAATTATTCCTTATTAACAAAAAAAAATTATTTGCGATAATGGTGAAAAGTTAGGTTTGTACATTAGTACACTACATTTCATGATTACATATCATATAACATTTTTTAATAAACAATTAATTAATTTTTAAAAAACATAAAGAATGTAGAATACACTAATGTACAAACTTATTTTTTTATTTTTGCAGAAAAAAAAATTAAAAAAAAATTGGAAATGAACACAACTGCATATTTAAAAGTAAATTTTACTTTTTAATATCTTTTCTTTATAACAAATTGCAATATTAGCAAAATACTTTACTCTTGAGCGAAAATAACATTTTTGGCCAAACCTCATAGATGACTGACACAATTTGATATCTGATAATTATATTTTAGGTTATGGACCATGCAAAACTTTTTATACGAATAACTTTCTTCGCAAACCTAATACTAAATTAATACCATATGACGCCAACTTACGTAGACACACTGTATAATGTATGTCTATCTTTTTGTAAATGCTATTACATTAAAAACATGGTTTATTTATACATATGTTTATAAAGTAGAAAACCAGCAAAGAGATTATAAAGTTTATAAAACTAAACACGTTCCCTAAACCCATATAAAAGGTTAGGGCAAAAGGACCAGAAGCCTAAATTGATAAAAAAACAGTTTTTTCTTTCGCCTTAGTATTTGTGTTATATTACGAAACGTGATATTATGTTTGGTTAACATAAAAATCAAAGTGTAAATTAAATATGGTTAAAATAAAACTTAACTTTTAAAGTAAAAACAGAAAATATCAATAAAAATTTAAAAATACTTTTTAAGCCGGGCATACACACTCAGGTCGACCTGACAGGTTATAAGTATCCTGCGCAGTTTTAACTTGCTTAATTGCTATTGTAGGTATGGAAAATATGTTTTTTAAATATTGTTTTCGTTAATCATTAATAGCACGTGCCTAAAGCCGTACGGAGGGGAGGGGCAATGGGGGCACTGCCCCTCCCCCAGAAAGGGTGTAATAGGCCTTTTAGCGGAAAAGAGGGTGTAAATAGAGTAAAATAGGTCTTTTGTAGCCGTTTTGCCCCTCCCTCCCAGAAGACAAAAATAAGTGTACTCTGGGGATAAAAGACCGAACAAAATAGGTAGTTCGGGGCTTGTTCAGTTAAACCGTATAGGGGATGCATGCGTTAGGCATCACGAGTTTCTGTGTTGGAAACCGTGATTGAAGGAATTATACTGAACAATTCTTCAGTCAGAAGCCATGAAAGTACCTATCAAAAAGCGATAAATCCCTAAACCCTGATGATGGGCGAGAGAAGGAAACCTTTCTCTAAGTGAAGGATCATTAATGAGACAAACAGCTTTTTTTGAATGAAATTAAGGATGCTAAGAGTTATGGGGGACGCCATGCCCCAAATATGAGCACAATATTCTAAGGTAGGTCGGATTTTTGGAGTCATACAAAGTGTATAATTTAGAACACATACTGTATAAGCAATTACTTAGGGTATATCGGCCAGTAAAGCAACAAGAAATGATGTTAAATGAATCATCCAATACGAAATGTTTACATGTCGGTATTCACGTTAGATTGTCTTTTTTCCTCACATTGCCTATGTGTTATGCAATTTAGCTGATCCGGTATAGTCCTCCTGAAGTTTCCGAATCTGACGATTTAAATCTTTTTGAAAGAAGTAAATGATGTAAATTGTTTTTTGCCATGTCAGTCCCGTCTGGGTCGGACTAGGGTTTGTTTCAGACGCAAATCTTGATCGTGAGGGAAGTAGTTCTTTTACTTAAATGCTTGACTACTTGCTTTTTTAATCGAATGTATTTATTGAAATAAGTATATGTATGTAACCTCTGTTTTATAGTTCTGGTAACGTGTAGGATTTTTAACGGTTTATATATTTATTTAGTTATAGGAAGATAAAAAATACTTGAAATCAGCTTCTGTTTTTTTGCCGACTTCTAAACATTTGCCGACAAATAAATTATCTAAAACGGACACTATACATGCTTTTATTAAATATGAAATATGCGGCTTGAAAACCCTATGGTTGGATTGATATTATAAAAATTAAAAGTAATTATAATAGTATTCTTTCTTTAAAATAATTCTGAAAAATACATTTTAAATACGTCGGAGTAACCCAAAAATAAAAACAAATAGAGGCATTCAGTCAATTATATATTTTTTAAACGAATAATAATACACAGGGTGTTTTATTCATAAGAAGATAGAGAAAATACTGTTTGAATTTCTAAATATCGTGGCGTAATTTTTGAGCACCTTATATTTTCAAATTAGCCTAATATTACAAAACGGTATTATTTGGCCTCCACAATCAAATTTAATTCTTTTTTGAATACAGTAACCTCATCATCGACTTCGGGATTTTTTTCCGTTTTGATATTTTTCCATTAAAAAATAATAATTTTAGTAAAATTTCGACACATGCATAAACAAACATACAAAAATTGCAAAAATAAAAATATATTCAGGGTGTTTCATATATATATAAAAATATTAATTTTGGTAGGGCAAATTTAAATACTTTTTATATTAACAAAATATTTTTTGTAAAAATAAACTATTATCTCTTCTTTATAAACCGCTCTGACCAAAATATCTTTTAAGTTCAGGTGGTATGAAACGCCGACGCCATAAAGCATTTTGTATACATTTAATCTGCTGTCATACAAGTTAACTAGTCTGTGGGTTGTTTAAGAGCCAAGTTACAATTATTAGAATTTTGATGTTTTTCGCTTTTAGGGATTTTATCGTATTTTCAGGTAAATAGTAAGTATTCAAGTTTGTAAATGTTTGCAATTGTAAAAATATTTTAAAGACATATTTTCACTTTATGTTTGTTTGTTGCATAAAGAATTATGTATATCTTAAACCAGTCAAATTATAGCCAAAATGTATAATCAAAAATGTTAGGGGCAATTATTCTATTTGAAGTTCTATTCTAATCTACCTCTATTTTGTTCTATTTGCTGTAAGCGTATAAACACTTACCCTTGCGTAACAAAATGAATCTAAATACCACGTTTTTTCTAGATGACAGATCTAAAACCGTAAAATAAAAAAAACTTTATTGCACGTTTTACTTAAACATATCCCACCATTTTATTTTGGCATGTCTAGGAAGGTCATGCCAAACTTTACAAAAATAATTTAAGGTTCTTAATATTTAACATTTTTGTCATAATTTTGGCAAATTTGTTGTACATCAAAGTGATTTTTTTCTTTAGTTTTTGAAAACGGTGCATCGTTTGTAAAAAGTAAAAAAATCAAATTTGTTTTAAACTTAAATAAGATTTTAAAAACATATATTATTTTACATTCCATATAAATATGGTACGGACGCCACTGGTATTTTTTTTATTTTGCAATAAAAAATGTGTTTTGCTACTTTAAAGCAATGTACCAAATAGCAATTAAATATGTAAAGTGGCCTAAAAGTTATGATAAAAAAATATATTTTCTTAGAATTTTAACACCCATCTCTAAAAAGAAGTGTTTCCGGATATATGTTTACATAGAAAACTAGGGCCTATTTTTGACGTAGAATATGCCATTTAAATTTAGTGCAATAATTTAAAACACCCTGTAAGTAATATTTGTCAAAAAAGACAACTAATTGTTAAACAAACCAGTTAAATTGTTTAGAACTTAATAGATAAAAAAAACATAAAAATAACTGGATCAAAAACTACATTTTTTCATTAAAATTATATCTTTTATCGTTAAAAAGCTTATAAAATATTATAGTCAACAAATTTTTATTTATAAAAAAGTTTATGTCGTAGCTCATAAACTGACTACTACATAAAAAATCGGAATAAACCCTTCCATTATGAACATAATTATCTACTTTTCCATTTAAACATTCTTTTATTCGTCATATTTACCGAGCAACAGGGCAAAAACAGTTTTTAAAAATAGTAATTTTTATTACGACGATGGAGAAAAGTGCCACCTTTCCTCCTGGGGATGATGCTCAACGCGATTCGGAGCGCAGCAATCATCCAAGGGAAAAACTTAATTATTGAGCACCAGTCAAAATATGACATTTGAAATCGTCAAACACCATAAAAGCTATCGTTTTCAAGGCGCTAACCGTTGTTTTTATAATAAATGTAACACAAGTAAAAACTTTTATTCAGTAAAACAAAAATTATCATTCCAAAGCATCACTTAAAATGTGTTTGAAAATGCAAAGTTCGTATCATTAAATTTTTTGCCAAATAAGTCTAGCGAACAATATAACAAATAATATGGGCTGTTAAAGCAGTGGATAAAAAGAAAACCATGTTAAAAAATTACAAAAGATGTCGTTCTTGTAGATTTTTCTAAGAAAGCAGAAACTCTAAAGGCTTCTACGCTCTGATAGCAAATACAATAGGTACAGTGTAGGCTTGTCAGAGGAGGCAAGGGAGGCTTAGCCTCCCTATAAAATTTGAGACTATTCATCGCAATAAATTTAAAAATTTTAACAAAATAATTATGAATATTTTTTTCTAAAAATGCTTGGGTATTATTACTTTACCATTAATTTCTAATATAAATACATAATATGCCCCAATTAACACTATCACTACCGACCACACTGCATCAAACCGCCCACGAACCGCGGAAATTTTAATACCAAAGAAACCGTGAACCCGAAATAATAAATGCCATATGTAGCAAAGGAGGCAAGCCTCCGGCCGATTCCAGGGGTCACTCTAAAAAACAGCTTCGCGAGCCCGATCAAGCAGAGCCAAACGTCTCGCTTTTTAATTTTCGTCGCTAAGATTAAACCCCGGCGGAGGCCAGCCTCAGTTGGTCTTTGTTAGGACTCGTGTCACTTGAGTGTTTGTTTTTGTTTTAATTTAGTTATTTTGAATGGCGTGACGGGGGAGACTGATAAAAATATTTTGGTAAAACGTTTTACTGTTTCTTGGTAATATTTGAGGAGCTTCAAATCAAAACGCAGTTTTTAATAAAACACAATTTTTAAAATACCTCATAATTTTAACTTCGCGTTTATTTATAAATTTTAAAAAGTTTTTATTCAAAATGGGTTTAATTTATATTTTTATAATATGATATATTTGACCAAAAGTCTTTTTAAAATAAATGTGTTTTCTTTCAAGGTGTTATCGGTAAGTTTTTTGTCAATTTTTATGGAAAAGTTGGACGAAATTAAAAATTCTGACTATATAGTCGTATGGTTGCTGTCAAATAATTTTAATTCTTTACCTTATAATAATAAATTTTACATTATTAAAACTCTGCAAAGGCCTTAACCAAATTTTATTTCAAATAAAGCATCAGATAATCGACAAAATCAAGAATTTATTATTAGTTGGTTATATATATAAATGCGTTTGGTTAACCGGCTTTATTAAACAGGAAGAGTTTATTTACAATAAATATCTCAATGACAACCTTTTTTTCTCTTTTTTTTTTAAAGGTCAGTTTTATATGCATAATTTTAAATTTAATCATAAATGCGACAATACACAAGTTTTGTTTAAATGTATGCAAATATTACATATTTTGCTTTAAATAGGTGCGCTACCCCAAAAAATTACCGGCCTTTTCTGTGCATTGGAGAACAGGGGAGGCTAAGTCTTTAGGACTTTAGCCTACCCTGTTCTCCAATGCAGAAAGCCACCACTGAGTAGGTATGTTACGTTTATGCGAATATAAAAAATGTAAAAATTTACATGAAGGGTTCCCTGCCTCTGTCATTGCACAATTTCTGGCTACAATCTGCGCAACAGAGCTAGCTAATGAACAAAAAATTATGGACATTTGCTCGCCAAAAAAAGTTTTTGTGGTATTTTTTCAATGATTTGACAAATTGTACATTAACTTTTAATAGATCTAAGTAACTATGTTTCTCTGTATTAAACCGTTTACTTATTACATTTATAATAAAATGTGTGTTTTGGAAAAAATAAATAAAACGTGAGGTATAAAATAAATTATTATTGTTAAGTGAGTGCCAGAATATTTATGACAATATTTTTAATTTTTTTCTTAATAAAGTTTATGTTTAAAAAATTCATTTTGACAGTAAGATAAACAATCGGGAAAAATTCACCTTTCTTTGTCCTTCTTTTTTGGCAACCTCACAATCTTAAAATGAAACGAGAAATAGTGTGCTGGTAGAGGATATACAGACAAAAAAATTCTATTTTCGTAAAAAGAAAAAAAAAAAGGGTTTTTTTCAAAATATGAGTTAACCGTGATTTTCTCAAAAAAGAAATTAAGGTAATTGTTTACTAACCGGACGCATCGCCGATTTGTATGAAATTTGGTATACAGTTGTTTTTGGGGCAGTGATCACAAATCTGGCACGGTTTTGTTCTTGAGATATCATTCATCATCAAATATTTGTACCAATAAAGCCTTAAATCAAGAATTGTTTTCAAAAAGAAAAAGGAATAAAGCGAAAATAAGGTAAACTTGCTTTTGAGTTTGATGATTAATATCTTAAAAACGAAACGAGTCCAACTAAAAGTTTTCAGATTTGTAATTAGCGTCCCAAAAACCCTGTATACCAAATTTTATTAAAATCGGCGATCGGTCCGGTTTTTAACAATTACAAATTGATAAAATGGCATTAAAATCTGCAATTCGTTTTTCATTTAAACATCTTTATAGCTGCAGCTGTTCCTAAATTTTCTGTACTAAACAATAAGAATATTATATAAACATGGATACAAATATATCGTATCTAAGACAAAGGATGTGTGTGTGGTTTGATAGTTTCTTTAAAAAAATGTACAAAACCCCATCTTCAACCTAAAATATTTTGTCAGAGATTATATTATTAGGTGAGTACAAAATTAGCACCTTAAAGGTCGATTTATACAAACCCGTGCCGTGTCCGTTTCGTGTTGTGTCAGTGCCGGACAGAAATAAAAACTATGTTTATCTTATATAGATGTGTCCCGGACGGAGCCCGTCATTGCCCGGACAGAAATTAATACCAAACGATATTTTTGGTTTTGGCACTGACGGTGCACAAAACGGACGTGGACTATTTCCTAAATTTGCCTTGGGTTTCTCTATTTTTCGATACAGGGTAAATACTTTAACTCCTTTACTTTAACCTTTGTTGTTTTTGCTCTTTCTGTTTATCCAGTAATAAAGCCAATACGGCCGAATTTTCTCTCGTATCCGCCCAAACACGGCCGCAACTCGGATATTTATAAATCACATCAAAAATTGCCGTCCCCGGAACTGACACTGAACGAACACGGCACTGATATGTATAAATCGACCCTTATGCTTTTAATCATACTGCACTAAAGTTCAACAAAATTGGGTAAATAATATTAAATAGAATTAAAGAATTTATGGTTTCGTCCGTTACTTTGTGACCGTACATTTTAAATTAATAAAATAAAACAAAATATATACTTTGTTCATAGTCACTTTAATTGAATATTTAGCCGTGACAGCTGTTTCGTAGTACAACTACATTTTCAAACGTATTGACAAACTAAAATTATGTTACTTATATATAAACAGTAATACCTAATAAAAAAACATATTTTTTAAAAAGGTTTTAAAATCAATATGGTACCGTTGTAAAATTTAAAGATTTTTATTGCTATATTTTATAAAAGTTTTACAAGGGGTAGATTTCCTAGGTCAATCTGTGTGTTAAGCAGATGTACATTCTGCTTTTTATGTTTATAGATTTCAATATTTTCTAATATATCTAGTTTTCGCCCTTTTTGTTCTACATGTAATATTTTTAGGTTATTGATTTCTGAAAATTTGTGTCCGGTTTCAGAAAATGGTTTGCGAAATTTGATGTTGTTTTTCCCTAACCTATAACATGAGTTATGTTCTTTAAACCTAGTTTCGAAATTTCTTCCCGTTTGTCCAATGTAACAGCTATTACACTCTTCACAAGTAAGCTTATAAACTCCTGATTTTTTAAATTTATTTTGTTTATCTTTCACATTAAATATCATGTTTGATAATCGATTTGATGGTTTATGTGCTATTTTCTGGTTTTGTTTAGACAGGGTGTTCGAAATTTTTGTGATATTTGGCCAAAATAAGTTAGGGTTTTAAATGGTTGGTTTTGTTTTTCAGGTATTTTTGGGTAAATTTGGTTGAGGGTGAGTTGTTTACGTTTCTTATTAATAATAGAATTTATTAAGGGTGGTGGATAACCAATGGTTATTATCGCGGAACAAAATTAAGCAGGCTGCACATATAACCAATGGTTATCCACCACCCTCAATAAATTATATAATTAATAAGAAACGTAAACAACTCACCCTTAACCAAATTTACCCAAAAATACCTGAAAACAAAACCAACCATTTAAAACCCTAACTTATTTTGGCCAAATATCACAAAAAATTTCGAACACCCTGTCTAAACAAAACCAGAAAATAGCACATAAACCATCAAATCGATTATCAAACATGATATTTAATGTGAAAGATAAACAAAATAAATTTAAAAGATCAGGAGTTTATAAGCTTACTTGTGAAGAGTGTAATAGCTGTTACATTGGACAAACGGGAAGAAATTTCGAAACTAGGTTTAAAGAACATAACTCATGTTATAGGTTAGGGAAAACAACATCAAATTTCGCAAACCATTTTCTGGAAAGCGGACACAAATTTCCAGAAATCAATAACATAAAAATATTACATGTAGAACAAAAGGGCGAAAACTAGATATATTAGAAAATATTGAAATCTATAAACATAAAAACAGAATGTACATCTGCTTAACACACAGATTGACCTAGGAAATCTACCCCTTGTAAAACTTTTATGAAATATAGCAATAAAATCTTTAAATTTTACAACGGTACCATATTGATTTTAAAACCTTTTTTAAAAATATGTTTTTTTATTAGGTATTACTGTTTATATATAAGTAACATAATTTTAGTTTGTCAGTACGTTTGAAAATGTAGTTGTACTACGAAACAGCTGTCACGGCTAAATATTCAATTAAGGTAACTATAAACAAAGTATATATTTTGTTTTATTTTATTAATTTAAATGAAATTATTTAAAAAACAATTGAAAACCCATGTTTACATGAATGTTTTAAAAATTCTTAAAGTACTCCAAAAACTTTCAAAAAATAACTTTTGTTTAAAGTTTTCTTTCTTCTTTTATTGTAAATCACCCCTTAAAGTGTGTCGGTTAAGTTACTAGACACCCTATATATGCATTATTTAATAAAAAAAATATATGCATGTAGCAGCAGTTTTTGGTAATCAATTCAAATGTCCAAAACCATTATTATATAACTTACCAAAACATGGGGCATTATAAGGATAAATCCAAATAAAATAGCAACAAACATTTTTCTCAATTTTACTTTTACCTTAAACGTCACCAACTATAATCTAATCAATTTTGCTTTATTTTATCCGTTTAAAAGCGGATGTTTTATGTTAAAACAATTTACATATAATTTATGCAGTTTAAATGACATATAATTTAAATCAACGAAGTTTATTCATTGTAACATAAAAAGAAAAAATCTTTTAAATTATAGCATGATGTGGGTGTTCATTTGATCAAACTGGTAATTGCTACAAATAAACCTGTATTTTGTGAATGGTTACACAAACTTACCTAAAATCAGAAATTTATTATTAAAGTTAAGTTGAATTTATAGATAAGAGTCCGTAAGCGGCAGACCTTCGTTATTTTGTAAAAGCTGACAGTTTGTCGGTGCATGATTCCAGCATAGGTAGAAGCTAAGGTAGACTATAAAGTTTGACTCATAGTGGTTTTGGCAGGTACCCTGTACCAAAGGTTGATTAACTAAAACTTAGCTTTCGTCATTTTGTAAAAGCTGAATTTTATACAGTGTGTCCACAGATGGACTATACTGTACCTATAAAAAATTTATTTTTAATATTTCAAAAAAAATTATTTTCATAAAAAATTTTGCTTCGTCTGAAATGTTAAAAGCTGTAATAAAATTAGCCCTAGAATATACAGGGTGGTTCAAAATTGCGCGAATATTACTTTGAAAAAAAAAAAAATAGAAAATCATATTTTTGAGACTACCTAATTAAAAAGCGGTAAAGAGTAATCAAAAGTATATATATATAAATATATTAAAAGAATTAACCTATAATATGCACGAAGATTTAAAATAACGAAAATGTTATTTCGGGAAGTAAAAAAATCGGTTATAAATATTATTTTAACTACTTATTTACATAGCGTGGAAAAAGTAATAAAACTTTTAACTTGTTGTTGCATTAATCGTTACTTTTTGGATTACTACTTGCATACACATCAACTTTACTTGATATTGTATGCATATAAAAAGTAAGTTATTATTTACTAAAAGACATTTATTTTAGTTTACACCCAATTTTCCAAGTACCTAATCATAAACGATAAGACAAATAAGGAATATGACTTTTTAATTATTTTTTTATGCTTTTTAATTAAGAATTTTTGAAAATATACCTTTTTTTGTTTCATTTTTAAAATAATATTTTCGCGATATCTAAGCGTCCTGGTTATCATAAAGCAATATTTATTATGGCTTTAAGCATTTCGAACAAAGCAAAAATTTTTATAAATAATAACTTTTTTTAATAAAAATAAATAACATTACAGGTACAATTAAGTCCATCCGTGGACACAGTTTTGACAGTTCCAATTCTTGGAGGACAAACATTTTGGGGTGGCCTAATGGTCCGAAGAAGTCTAATATTTCTGTTATTTAACAGAATATGACAAACAGTTTTATAAAGAGTTGTAAAAATATTTAAATGTATACAGAGTGTCCCAAAAACAATAAAAAAATAAACCTCACATCAATAAAAAAATTTGAGAACACTCTGTATATGTCGTAATATTTTTAGGAAATGCCTATTTGGGAACGTACAACTCTTATTTAAGACTTTTTGTCATATTTTGTTAAATAACAGAAATATTGGACTTCCTCGGACCATTGAGCCACCCCAAAATGTATGTCTGTCATCGGGGTAAAACTGTCAAAACTTTTTGGCGACTAAGGAAATATATTTTAAAAGGTACCCAAGTAACAAACTGAGATTCAGGTTTTACAAAATGACAAAAGTTAAGTTTTAATTCATTAACCTTTGGTACCTGGTACCTGGCAAAGCCACTATGAGTCAAACTTCATAGTCTACCATCGCTTCTACATATTATTATACGTACAAACTTTTAGCTTTTACAAAAAAACGAAGATCTGCCGCTCACGGGCTCTTGTACTGAAACATACTTTAAAGATATTTAGTTTGTCTAATATGGTTTAATTATTTAAACCTAATATTATACAGGGTGTCCAGTAACTTTCCCAAGAAGCTTTAAAGGGTGATTCTTTAACGAAAAATTAGAAAAAAAACTTCATATTAGTGAACTTAGACCTTTACCTCGAAATCTTACGAAATAAGCTAAATACCTGTACATACCTTTATTTTGGTACAAAAATACTTTCCCAAAAATCTCATATAATGTCGTGTAAGGAACTCAAAATATGACAGGTCAAAAAGTAAAACAAAAATCGTTTTTGTGAATATCTTGTTTCCTTTACCTTTAATCGTATTTATATTTGTAATAAAAGTTGTAGGGCACAAAATTCTTTACAAATTTAATTTAAAACCTTTTTGGCCGGCCAACGGATCTGGAGATAGAGGGCGCAGGGTGTACATAGCTTAGCACGCAGTCAATCGTGATTTTTAGTCTAAAATGTTATCATTTAACTATTATTAATTAATTAAATATATTTTTTTTAATAAATAAATTTTACTGAATCTCAAATCATGGATCCAATTACTGCGCCTTTGGCAAAAATTGATAATACTGTACCGTTGTCACGTAAATAATCCCGTCACTAAGGGTTGGTAGAGCTTGACAGTCATTAAGTTAAAAAATTACATTTTAGACTAAAAATTATGATTGATTCCGTGCTAAGGTATATACTGTGAAGCGCTATAAAATTTGCGTCTTTTATCGTTGGATCCATTGGATAAAAAAATTCTGAAAATAAAATTTGTTAAGAATTTTGTGTTCTACAACTTTTGTAATAAATGTAAATGATATTAAAAGTAAAAAAAAAACGAAAAGATATTTGCAAAAAATTGATTTTTTGACATTTGAAATATCATATTTTGAGTTCCTTACATTATATCATATGGGAGTTTTGGGAAAGTATCTTTTGTACCAAAATAAAGGTATTTACAAATATATATATTCAACCTATTCCGTGAGATTCCGAGGTTGACCCTTTAATTTGACTAAGATAACTGAGGTAGCCATTATTATTATTTAATGCCTAGAAAAAATTCCTTAAATAAGTTTAAAATATCTAAATAGGTTAAAAAGTTATTATTAAAATAAAAAACTATTATTTTTCTTTAATTTTAACAACCCGTAGTTTCGTATGTATGTTCATAAAAAGTTTTTATCTTATTGTTCGTTAAAAAATTATCTCCTAAATTGCGTCGGTAAAGTTAAGTAGGCAGTACACTATCGCTAAACAAAATGGAATGGAAGCGAACGGGCATTTTAAAAAGCATATAACTATTTGAAGTACGCACACTATCACAGATCGGAAATCGAAACACCGAGGAATGGCACGGAACGGAATCGATTGGATTGCTATAGTTAAGACCATATTTATTTCATTCTGAAAGCGATGCCGCCAAGTACAAAAAATAATAAAGCAAATAAACCCTTTTGTGAACAATGATTTATTGCAGCAAAAAATATTCAACCCGACGACTACGCCACGTGCCACAGTTTTATAGCTGGCCAGAGACGAAATAAATGGGTATTTTTTAAGTACGTGATACGTATTTTCGCAATGTTTTTATTTATTTATTTAAAAATATGTAATCAGGCTCTGTCAGAGACTATGTGATTTCGTAAAGGTTTGTTTACTTTATTATTTTTTGTGTACTTGACGGCATCGCTTTCAGAATGAAATAAATATGGTCTTAACTTTACCTGAGCTGAATTTTTTCGAGGTTCCGCAGCTAAAGCAGGCAACACATCATAGCAGGCAGCACATTATCGTGGAACAAAATTAAGCAGGCTGCACATTATTGCGAAACAGAATGGAATGGAAGTGAACGGAATAGATAGAAAATTTTGAATCATCGCACATTATCGCGGAATTGCGCAAAAAATTTCATTTGCATTAAGTTTTTTTACGAAAAAGCAAGCAAAAAGCATATTTCCCGGCTCAAAGTCCGCCTGGCAGCAGGTAGGTACTCGACACTGTTGTTTTTATAGGCCCCTAAAATTTCACCAAATGGCAAAGCTGGCTGCGGAACCTCAAAAAATTCAGCTCAGGCTGGCGATTCTCAAATCACGAATACTAATGTCACGTTTGACATTGATAGATTCTCGCATGAAAAACCAGTTAAAACCAGTTTTTTGAGCGACATTTCATTGATCACGCATTCGACATTGTGAAGTGAGATTCGAGAATAGACCCGCAGGTAGCAATCCAAGCGATTTCCTTTCGTTCCGTTCCATTTGTCGGTGTTCCGATCCACGATAGTCTGCGAACTCCAACTAGTTATATGCTTTTCAAAATTTTCGTTTCCTTTCTTTCCATTTCGTTTCGCGATAGTGTGGTGCCTGCTTTAAATGGGACGGATTGGAAGAGACCAAAATGGAAAGGAAATTTTAAATCATCGCACATAAGCACGGAATTCCGCAGAAAATTTTATTTGTATTAAGTTTTTTGCGTTAAAAAAACGTGTTACGGCTTTTAATTGGTTAATTAGCCATGCATAAAATATTACCCGGCTCGAAGCCAGTCTGGAGATAGGTATGTACTTCACGCTGTTGTTTTCATATTTTTTTTTTTTTTTTTTTATCTTTGGACAAACCACGAAGGCTAAAAGCCTAAATACTAACGTACCGTGGGTGTCTTAAGCGAGGTAAGAGGGAGTTTGTTGACACGGGACTTAAATACTTGAAGATTTGGGGGAAGGAAAGACCTCCGCGGGCAGCAGGTTCCACAATCTAGAAACTCTAGGGATAAAAGAACGAACAAAGTGAGAAGTTCGGGGCCTGTCCAGTTGGACCGTATAGGGATGCATATGCGCGGAACCACGAGTTTCTCTGTTGGGAACCGTGAGTGGAGGAACTATACTGGTCAATTCTTCAGAGCAGAAGCCATGGAAGTACCTATAAAAAGCGATAAATCGCCCACAGCCCGACGATGGGCAAGAGAGGGAAGCCTTTCTGTAAGTGAAGGATCATTAATGAGACGAACAGCTCTTCTTTGAATAGAATCAAGAATGCTCAGGGTTGTTGGGGACGCCATGCCCCAGATATGAGAACAATATTCCAAGGGAGGTCGGATTTGGGAAACATATAAAGTGTATAAATTAGAAGCGGAAAAATACTTTTAGCTCGAAAGAGAAATCCAAGCTTTTTGAAGCTGCCGTGGCTATAGATACAATGTGTTTATGCCAGTTAAGGTTACTTTCAAATGTGACGCCCACGAGATTGAAGGTGTCTTTGCTCTGTAGAACTTGGCCGCTCATAAGTAGAGGATGAGTATTTGATGACTCTTTTCGCGACAAGGAACATGACTGTGTTTTGGATGCATTAAAATGGACGAGATTTTTGGCGCCCCAATCCAATATTAAATTAAGATCCTGAGAAAGAGATATCTGCATCGCTCTGCGTTTATTTTCCAAGTCAGGTTTAGTGATGGGTTTAGGAACCTGAAAACTGGAGTGAAGGGTACTATCGTCGGCGAAACTATGAATGGAATTAGTTGTGGACGAGAGAAGGTCGTTGATGTGAAGAAGAAACAATGTTGGTGCCAGAACTGAGCCCTGAGGGACTCCAGCATTTATTTGGTGAAAGCTTGAAGAATGGCCGTCCACAATAACTGATATACGTCGATCAGATAGATAACTAGAGAGCCAAGTACAGAGTTTAGTTGAAAGACCATAGGAGGGAAGTTTATTAAGAAGTGCTGCATGCCAGACCTGGTCAAAAGCTTTGGATATATCAAGAGCAACGATCTGGGACTCACCTAGAAACTCAAGAGACTTATTCCAACAGTGTGATACGAAGGAAAGAAGATCTGCTGTAGATCTTTTGTGGCGAAATCCATACTGCCTGTCGTGCAAAATTTTGTGTTTTTCCAAGTACTTAAGAATTTGTGAATTAATTAATTTTTCCATTACTTTACAAAGAACTGAGAGAATTGAAATTGGTCTATAGTTAGATGGAAGCGATTTAGATCCTTTCTTGGGAATAGGTTGAACACGTGCAGCCTTCCAGCTCTCCGGAAAGATACCTGTGTCGTAAGAAATTCGAAAGAGCCGAGTTAAGATTGGTGCAAGTTCAGGAGCACATTTTTTTAAAACGATTGCTGGTATGCCGTCCAGCCCAGACGATTTCTTGGTGTTAAGGGAGGAAAGGATACGCTTAATGTGTTTTACTTTAAAAATAATATCGGGCATTTTATGAGGAACTGGGGTAATCGTTGGAATTGGATGATTTACGGGAGGGTCAAGGGTTGAATTGGCAGCAAATTGTTTGGCAAATAGTTCTGCCTTCCCTTTAGCAGTAGAAATAATTTCATCTTCCAAAGTTAGTGGTGGAAAAGAACTGGCACAAAAATTCCTACTTATGTTTTTCGCAAAGGACCAGAAGGATTTGCTACCATTTGAGCAAGAAAGAACTTTGTTTTTGATACGATTGTCGAAGGAGTCTTTGGCTTCAGAAATTGTTTGATTGTAGTAGTTTCTTGCTTCAATGCTGGCCTGTCGGTTTTCTGGACTAGGATCCTGTAGAAAGTTCTTGTGAGCCTGAACTTTTAAAGTTCTGGCTTTTTCACAAGATTTGGAAAACCAGGGTTTGTTATTGGATTTTTGGGGTTTTTGATGGTGTGTGGAATATAGGTTTCAATGCCCAATTGAATTGATTCAGTAAGTTGATTGCAAATTTGGGAAGGATCACGAGAAGAAAAGCAGATGGAATTCCAGGGGTAAGTGGCGAAGAAGTCCCTTAGGCCATCCCAGTCGGCTGAGTTGTAGTGCCATACGGTGCGTGGTGGCATGTATTCATTTACCTCGGGATGTGCAGGGTAAGATATAGTAACTAAGCCATGATCTGAGCGACCTAGGGGTGCTGTGACAGATGTTTCATAGAGTTCGGGGTTTGTAGTAAGAAAGAGATCTAGGGGATTTGAACTATGATTTGGGACTCTAGGAAAGTAGGTGGGTTTCATAATAAGGTTGGTAAGAGAGTTACTGACTGCGAAGATTTCGGCTGCTCTGCCTTGGGGGTCAGTTTTTGAAGAGCCCAGCCAATCCTTATTATGGACATTGAAGTCGCCAAGCACGATTACTTCAGCCGATGGAAACTGAGAAATTATGCTATCGATCTTTGTTGAAAGAAAGTCAAAGAATTCGACATAGGAATTATTAGATGGGGACCGGTACAAACAGCAGATAAATTTAGTTGAAGACCTAAGGGAAAGTTTGAGCCAAAGGATATCAGGCCTACCCGATTCAAGATTAGAAACTCGAGCACAAGCCAGATCGTTGCGGACGTAAGCACATACGCCACCATGTGGGCGAAAAGACGAAATAAGTTCGTAGCCTGGGAAGAGAAGGTGGCTGGTTGAAGATTTAGAACTTATTTGTGTTTCCGTTAGAAACAGTATGTGGGGCTTAGATGACTGAAGGTGATGGTGAACGGAGTTTATATTGGTGTTAAGCCCACATATGTTTGCAAAAGAAATTAAACTTCTCGATGAAGGCCTCCCGGATGCACCCCTCGCCCGGAGATCCGAATGGAGGGGTATTTTACCTCCGGAATATTTTACTTCCGGGTGTGCCGCCATCATTTGTACATAGTTTGGGGGTTAAAAGGAAAAAAGAAATATGCCCTTTAAATTTGGCCAGTGTTTTTGTTAAACGTTTTTAATTATTTAGGGTGCCTTAGGTTTAATTGGTTGAAAACATTTTATTTTATTTTGTAAAAAAATAATTTAAACATACTTTATATATATCGCGCTTGTTCGTAAACATTGCACTGAATAGAGGAGTTAGCTGCGGAAACTCAATTTTTCAAAATTTGCTCAGGTAGCAATCCAAGCGATTCCCTTCCGTTCCGTGCCATTCCTCAATGTTCCGATTCGCCATAGTGTGCAGACTTTTGCTCTATGATATACTATTAAAATCGCGAAAATAATATTTAAAAAAATAAAACAAGTTGTAAAATTAAATTTTTAAAACTACTTAAAAAAGTCAAATACATTTATTCTTATCGCTTTAGCTTACTTAAAAGAATTATGTGTAAACTTAAATAATTGTTTTTACTTTTTTATAAATAATTATATACAAACATTACTAAGTTAGGTTTAAATGTATGTAAGTATTGGGCCAAAAGATCATGATTTATTTTACAAAAACTTAAAATATCTATTAATGATTCATGCTATTTAAATAAAAAGTTTAAAAAATATTTATGGCCGTTTTTTTTTTTTAATTTGCCTAAATAACATTTTTGCAACACTGAATATCATATGGCAAATCTTTTTACCTCTTTTACTTTAAAACATTTTTTACTGGATTGAAAAAATATTTTTATTTTAATTTTTTTATGTTAACCTCATTATTCTAAGTAACCATAACCAATGGGAAAAAGTTATTATCCACTTTAAATTACTTTTTTATGTTATTTTATTGGGTAGTTTTAAAATATTTTTTTCATTTTATTTTATTTTTTAAAGTAATATTTTCGCGATTTTTAACCACCCTGTATATACTACAGTAATTTTTAATATAGCTTTTGCCATTTTAGACGAAGCAAAACTTTTTTCGAAATATTTAAAATTAAAATTTTTAGGGTTTATTTAAGTTCATCCATGGACACACTGTATATGTTTTTATTTAAACCAGGCATATAATTTTTGAAGCAAATTACTTTTTTGGTAAAAGCATTCTGTAACACCTTGTTATAGTTGAATTAAACAAAAATACATAAAAGTTTTGTTGGGAAACTTACAATTTATTTGCAAACCACGAAAGTAAATTTCCTCCAAGGAAATGGGAGTTACCTCAACTTGTTTATTAAAACTATAAAGAATGCTTTACGATTATTATACCAAACTTTATATTTAGTAATAATAGCTGGTATGATATACGAATAAATAATATGTTTTGATAGCCAGGAAGAAACAACCATTAATTAAAATTAGTTAAAGGAAATCAGCATGTAGCAATTTATCAATATTATAAGGAAGTAAATAATTTTATTTTTGTTAATAGAACTAAGTGTTTTCAAAAGTTTTTAAAAGATAATTGTAAATTTGAAGTTAAAAACATACTTATAAAAAATATGGTTTAATAAAACTAATATTTTTTTTTTTGTGATATTTACAAGGAACTTTTAATTTACCTCAAAATTTACAGAAGCTATTACTGACATTTTAAAAGTAGATATTCTTTTAGTGTTGTTAAATTTAAATAGTAAGTTTTATTGTTAATAAAATATTAAAAATATTTTTGGTATTAGGCCTAAAGTAATAGTAAAGTTTGTGATACAAGAATCTGTTATGTCATTATAGTATAGGGTCAAAAACTTTAAAGTTTTTTTTCAAAAACATTTTTTGAAGCAGGCAAATAATTTTGCTATTTAAAGTCAGTTTTCTTGTTGCTTAAATACCATAAATTTAGGTAGTATCCAAAAGAACACTTTACGTATTTAAGGACCAGTTGTGTGTGAAAATAATTATTAGATAATGGTAAAGACAATTGTAGTTTCACTATAGACACCCAGAACAATGCTCATCAGCTTCAACGCTTGCTTCGTGGAATTTATGAAGCGGGTATCCATCGAGTACACACGTAAACAGTACGTATAATTTGCCGCTTCATAAATTCAGCCAAGCCAGCGTCCAAACTGATGACCAAAAATTTAGCATTGTTCTGAAAGTCTATAGTGAAATTATAATTGTCTTTGATAATGGTAATGTAATGGTGCAATATGCCCCATTTATTGATTTTTTGTTTTAATTTTTACCTATACATATTTTAATTTTACTACACACAAAAAAAAGATGTCTTAAATTAAAACAATTTGCTTTGACTCAAGACACGTTGTGAGTTGTATATAACGAAAAGAATATATTCTTCTTATCAGTAAATGATATTCTTAAAAACATTATTTTATTACAACCCTAAAAGTAGATTCAGTTAAGTAAACATAATTTTTTAAGTTTTTTTTTTTTTTTTTTTTTTTTTTTGCACCCTTTCGGGGTCATCCCACCCAGGTCCGACGACCGCCCCCTAGGTGGTGCACTGCAGCCTGAAGGCTTATTGTACCTTGACCCCTACTCCTTCTCATTCACACACCATTCATTCCATAACTTAGATGGTTGTTGCTCGGTCCGCATCCCCGAGCAGACAACACCGTGTGCCGCCGCCCGAAACACCGCTGCCGTCGGACACCCATCTAAATTATGGGCGCGCATTTCACTGCTTAACTCCAGTGATCGACGTTTGCCGATACAACCGAAGCCGCCACAAGCGCGCCTCAATTTTTTAAGTTAAGAATATTAATGCTTTCTTTGTATATATTTTTCTGTCGACGCGATTATCTAGCGAAGAAAAGCACTAATTTTATTGGAGAAAATATATTCTTGTCAAGCGATCAATTTAAAACATATTATTTCTTCGGCAAAAACAAATTAAAACTTAAGTTAAGGATACATTTCTTTCGCCAAGAATATATTACTTTAGGGTTGTCTTGGTTAAAGAATATCATAATTAAATACTTTCTTCAAATAAAACTACTTAGTTTTCATTTAAAACAAAAGATTGTTATACAAATTTTATTAATCACATTTTTTTGTTAGAGTACAAAACAACGCTTTTAATAGTATAATATTTGTATGATGTTATGTTAGACCTTTTGGACTTCTCTTAGAGCCAACTTTGCTGAGGCGTCTAGGATCTTATTAATGGAAATCTCTCTGGTAGTGCTCTGATATTAATAAAAACAAGACTTTTTGGTGCTTTGCATCTGGCATTTCCATTATGTTCTTTAGTACTTTCTTTGTGAAGATTTCACGAAAGTTTCCGATAGTCCCGGCACGATAGGAGCTTTACTGTGGATATTTTCAGCACGGTGATCCAACTACCCCATAAAACTGCAATGTGTGTCCACGGATGAACCATACTATACCTGTAGAAAAAATATTTTTAATATTTCGAAAAAAATTATTCTTCATAAAAAGTTTTGCTTTATCTGAAATGCTAAAAGCTATAACGAAATTTTTGTAGGATTTACATGGGGGTTTATAACTGCAAAATCAAGACTTTAAAAAATAACATTTTTACGACTACCTAATTAAATAGTAAAAAGTACTTAAAAGTGTATAACAAAAATTTTGTCTATTGATTATTATTTTCAGTAAAAATTGAGGTTAACTAACTAAAAATAATAATAAAAAATGTTTAACAGTTTATTAAAAAATATTTTTTTTATAAGATAAGCTTTGAAAAAATCGTCTGACTTACTGTTTAAATCCAAATCCGGCAGTATAACGCGCCTGAGGGGCGACGCGTTTTTCTCCATTTCTACAAGCAGAATCGCACTAATCTAACTATGTTGGTTTCTTCGAAGCCCACACCTCCTTTCTGTCAAGTTTATTACCATTTATGTGGCGTTTGTTCCTTTTCAGCACTTAGACCATGGTGGTGCCCACGTTTTCCTCAAAATTCTCCTTCGCCTGCAGCCACCTTACTTTTTGGCTATCTAGTCAACCTTTCCTAATCTTCTTACCTTAGTACAATTTTTTATAACTTCTTATAATCATGCAGTGTGAAAGGAAGCGTTTCTTGTTTCCTGGTTCGCCGATACGCACGTTTTTTACAAAAATGAATAAGGAAAATACCTTTGATACCTAATTATGGTAACCAAGAATATAATATTTTGGTTTAATAATACAAAACCTATATTTTCTTAAGAGAAATAAATATAAATTGTTTTGACTGTAAAATAAATATATTTTTTAGTTGTCTTTAACAAAAATAAGAATAAATCAACAAGAATTTTATTCCAAACTAAAATTATGTTTTAAGTAGAAAATAAAAATATTACTTTGTCTTGGCTAAAGAAATTTAAGTTTTCCTATAAGAATAGGTTTTCCTAAATATCTCTTATCATAATATTCTTTATTTTAGACAAATTGTGTCTTATTTTAAAAATATATACTTGTTTGAAGAATACATAGTAAGAATAATATTATTTAATATGAAAATAATGTAATTTCTTGAAGCAAGAATATTGTCTTCCCTCAAGAAAATTTGTTTTAAGTTAAAAATAAATTTTCAAGAAAATCCATATTCTATTTGCAAGAATTTTATTTTTGTGTGTATACATGTATAGTTTATTATTTTTTTATTTTAAATTTTAATAATATCTAATGACACTTGAATACAGCTGCGGTTAAATTTGTTACAATAGTTATGTGAAAATATTTCCGAACTGATTTACTAACTTTAATTAATAGGTCTCAAAGATTTGCTTTTTAAACTGAGAAATGTTTCCCATATTTTAGAGATTTATTCGATAATTCACAATTTTGACTCCGTTTTTATTTTGTTTGGAAGTTAAATTTATGATATTTTAAATATATGGACAAAGAGAAACTATCTGCAAGCTAATATTTTAAAACATGTTTATTTAAGGAATTGTTTTTTTTTCTGCCATAACTAAAATTGCTGTGACTTTTGCTGTTTTATAGTTTTTAGGCGTCTTTTACATATTACATTTTAAAATAAGTGTGCATATATTTACCTACAAAGTTTTGTACCAATATCGTACAAAAAAATAAAAAAATTCTTTATGTTTGTGTAGATAAGTGTTACTTTTGGTCCTAGACAGTCTTCTTTTAAAATAGTTTTTGATATTATGGTCAAGGATAAGGCCTCTGCTACGATAACAAGCGGAAGCGGCGAGCGAAGAGGGTTAAATATCTGAATTGGTGGCCAGTACTGACTACAATATTTTGTGGTAAACAGCGTTTTAAAACCATTTTACATGCATTAGAAACACTCCGACAATAATATTTGTTTATTTTAAGCGGCAAGCGACAGGGCTGTTTTGTTCACGTACGTTGCAGCCGCTTAATTTAAAAATATATATATTTTTTATGCTTACGTAAAAATCAAAGGCAACGCTCTCACACTCTTCGTTTGACTCTTGTTATCGTAGCAGTAGCCTAACGGTGCTTTTTTCTTGAGTGGAACCCATATATGTCTAATTGTTGTATTTTGGGTTTTGGGACTGTAAATAGCTTTTTATTAAAAATGGCTTGTTTCGGGAGGGTTTCTCATGTGGTGCGAAATTAAGTAGACACAAAGTATAAGTCTTAGTTTCGTAAAAGTGGTCATGGTTATCATTTAAAAACCGTTGAGGATAGACACCATTCGAAACGTCGTAGATCGGTTAAAAATGAAAGACAATGAAAGTCCAAAAATGTAGTATTATTAAAAACATAATATTGTCGAATTCCTCCAAAGAAACTTATAATCATTGTTGAAATAAATAAAAAAATAGTTAATTTTTAAAAATTAAAAAGTCTTGAAGTATACATTCTTTAACTTAAACTTGCCTTTATTTTATTGTTTAATAGAGTAAGGTAATGTAAAAGAAGGGTTTCCATTAAAAAAAAACGTCTCAAGTATTTGTCAATATTATATGCAACGTTTATTTTTGAACGACCTGTATTTATTAGTTTTTAATACATTAATACATTGCACTAAAGAGGTTTTTCCTCTGCAAGATACATATCCCCGGTTCTTATTAACGGCTATTGTCTACGAAAAATTGTTGGTTGTTCAATAACTTACATACAATTTAAAAGTCAAAAATAGTTAGAATTGGGTATTTACAAAAAAAAATATATATATATTTTACAAGGTGTCCCATTTAAAATTAAAAAGCTAACAATAACTTTCGGTATAACCGGAAGTATTAAACTGTGAAAATATTTTAGTCACATGTCTACTTACCTACATTATCAAATTTTAAAATGTTTCAAATCCTACTTTTCGGAAAATCGATCGCCGCAGTTTGTCGAGGGACACCTGTATACCTACTGCTTGCAGGTTTATTTTTATTTTTATTAGGCTTAACCTCAATTTATTTTTATTGTACCAGTAAAGGTGCGTCTTCATTTGAACCACGACCTACAACCGTACCATGTTGGGAACATATCTGGTCGTCGGAACGAACCCTGTCGCGAATCTCATAAGTGTTGCAGATCGAGGTTCGTTACGATCCACAATATGGATTCCATAAATGGTTGCAGTGCGAGGTTTGACGCACGCGAACCAATTCTTGTGATGTTCTGGTCGCGACGGAGTTCGTTCCGACGACCAAATATGTTCGCGACGTGGTACGGTTGCAGGTTGTGGGTTAAATCTGGACGCATCTTAACATATACTGTCGAAACCAAGTTATTTTTAATTTCACTGGTGTTTAGTTGGAGAAATAAAACACAAATAATTTTATGGACCATGCATACCTAAAGTTAAATTTATATTTCATAAAATAGTATATACACTTTAAGTAAGATTGCTTAATTTTAATTTTGATACGATACCAAAATTAACTTACATTACCCATGTATCCTATAACATTATTATTTTTATTTTCTATCCTTAATTTTAAATAAGTCTAACATCCTCTTTAAATTAAAAATGTACCTTAAGATATTCTTATGGCTTATTTTAAACAAAAAAAAAACAACATCAACATTTCGTTTTCCTATCTATGACTAGAGTAAACTTTTAAACCTACCTAAACCCAACAGAAACAATAACATTGTTTATTATTTCTACTGAGTAAAACAAGCAGGTGATAAAAATAATACATGTTTGTGAAATTTTGACAAAACATAAATTAAAAATTATTATTAATAATATATTAAATTTACAACTGAGGCTTTAAGAACCAGACCAGACCATACCACATGTGCTCTAACACGTATTTACACATAAAATACATTAATTAGGGCCAAGGTGAACTAACAATATTTAATATAGAATAGTATCAGCTTACTTAGTCCACTTTAACCCTAACAAATTAGTTCTATACCGTTAAAAATAAGTAGGTATTAAAACACAATTTCTGATTTGTATTAATGGTCTGTCTGGTTTTCAACGCCTTAACTCTTCTTTTAACCCCTTGTACTTTTATGGTTAATGAAGGTAACTTATAATAGACTCGCCATTTAAAAAAATATGTAAGAATAAATAACCCTTATATACATTTAGAGGACTACAAAATACCTTTTAAAACAGCCAAGTATTTAAAGCTTTGATGATTTTGGTTATAACTTATGGAGTTGAAATTTATTAAGCGGGCCAGTAAAAATCGACAGAAATAATTTGCCTAGACAGAAGCCATTTGCCTAAAATGACAATTTGGCTGCAATATATCAATAAACATATTTCGATAGTTTCATAGCTTAAAAGTAATACCCAGAAGCGGTTTATAAAAATTTTAATTTTTTAAAAATTATGAGTGATAAAAAAATTTGTATACTATTTTTGTTAATTCTAATATATCAGCGACTTATTACTGGATTTTGATGAAAATTGGTTTGTGTGCTAAGGAATAGAAAAGAAAAAAGGAGTTAAAAAATAATGGCCTATGAATAAGAAGTTTATAATAACCAAATGAAAATTTAGCTAGCTTTTTGGTGGTGAAAAATGTTCATAAAAATATTTGTTATTAGATTAACTTAATGGCAAAAGAAAATTTGGTGCTCTTGTAAAAAGCACAACAATTTCTTTATGTTTTTAGTTAATAGATTACCAAATATTTTTATATAAAAAATGTTTCTTTATCACCGAAAAGTTAGCTAAATCTCCATTTGTTTATTTTTAAATTATTTATTTATATAAGCGTTTTTTTTAACGTAAAATATTTTTTTCCACAACCGTTTAAAAAATGCTGTCTTTTTATTCGTTAACATAAAGTTAAAGTACTTCATTCTAGTACAACACTTCGAAGCTTTTTTCACACTTTAAATTAGAGTTTTGTTTCAATGTCCACTACAATTAACTCAAATATTAATTTATGCAATGTTACAGTAGACGCGACATCAACTGAACCAAACGGTCAAGTTACCTTTGATTTCGTTATTATTTCTTTTAGTTCATGTGTCACTTGTTTAAAATTTTGACAGTTAGCAAATAAATTTAATAAAAATTGTTAAAAAAGTTAAATAATAAATGCATAGTTATAAAGAGGATAATTGTCTCTTAAAAAGTAAGGAGACTATTATTTCTTGTTGCAGTATAATGGCTGTGCTGCAAAAATTAATATAAATAGGTTTAGATAAATTAAACATATTATTATATAAAATGGTATTTTGGGAAATTTTTATACAGTCGTGGAAAAAATAAAGTATGTAACATATGCATAAAGTGTCTTTTTTTTACTCATGTGATTGCCGCACTAACGGCTCGTACTGTCTAACTTCCCATTCGTAAAAAAAGTATCACTTTATGCACTTGTTACATAAATTGCTATTCTTCTATTCCTCTACTATTCCTTGGATAATGTTTTTTTTATAATCACTGGTAAATTTTTAAAAAATTAAAATTTTTAAGAACCGTTCCAAGGTATTACTTTTAACCTATGAAGCTACCAAAATATGTTAATAGATACATATATTAAAATCGAATACCTTAGAGGGGCAATATTTTTAATCATAGAAATTAGGACAAATATGAAAAACTGAAATAGGATGGTTTTTTCCCCGAAAGGAGCAAAAAGAAAAAAACGGATCCTCACCTTTGCTGACATGGAAAACGGTGAATAAAATAGGTCAATTGATTGATAATAGTAATTCATGTAATGGCAATCCCATGAGTAAAAAAGACACTTTATGCATGTGTTACATACTATATTTTTTCCACGACCGTATAAAAATTTCCCAAAATACCATTTTATACATGATGTTTTATTTCTATAAACTTATTAATTTTAATTTTGCAGCACAGCCATTATTTATATTGCAACAAAAAATCATAGCCCCTTATTTTTTAAGAGACAATTATCCTCTTTATAACTATGCATTTATTAATAAATTTTAGAAAATTGTATGTACTTGCTTCTTGTAGAAATGAAAATAAAACAGTATAAATTCCTTTTCAATTTCTTAATTATCCAAATTCATTATTACCATTAATTTTTCAATAATTTCTATTAAATTTATTTGCAAACTGTCAATTTTCAGTTTGTTTCAGTTAATGTCGCGTTTACTGTTACATTGCATAAATTGATATTAATGTTGATTGTAGTAGGCACTAAAACAAATCACTAATTCAAAGTGTAAAAAAGCTTTGAAACTTCTAGAATGGAGTACTTTAACTTCATGTTAACGATTAAAAAACATCATCTTTTTTAACGGTGGTGGAATATTTTTATTTTATTTTTAAAACAAAAATATTAACGGGACTGTCCCGCCAACCTCGGAATGTGTGGTCACTTTGGAATACTTGATTTTTGGGCCTGCTTAGGAAATTTTCCTTCATAATAAGTTTTACTTACTGGTTTCTAAAAATTACTTCTATAGGTGAAAAACATATACCTAGTTACTCCTTATACTACTTATACCTGTTTAAGTGTTAAATCTTTTGATAGAGATAAGTTTATTAACATAGTGGGTCCAACGAATGGAAAATAAATTTAATATTCGCACAATCTTTAAAATACAAAACACCCTTAGATCTTAATTTACAAAAACAAAACCATACAACTTAAATGAAATTACAAAAAATGTTATTTATAAAATACCTTGCGAATGCAATAGGTTTTATATAGGTGAAACTTGTAGACCATTAGCTAAACTCATAAAAGAACACAGATCATACATTAACAACACAGAATATCATAAATCAAAAATCTGCCAACACGCATTTGAAAACAATCATAGAATAAACTGGATTGCTTCGAGTATTTTAGCAAAGAAAACTTGTTCTAAAAAACGCAAAATCAAAGAAAGTGCGTATACATATATTATTAAATAAAGATAATTGTGTAGCATCAATTTCAGTTAATTTAAATAACACTTGGGTGCCTTTGCTCGATACCGAAGTATCTTCAGGAAAACTAAAAATCAACTAACTCATGACCTTTTTGTCTTACCAATAATAAATATACCAGTTACTGATGCCACTCATGACACAAAAGTCAAACTATTTTTAGTTTGCAAGCAAAGCATAAAATTTTAATCATTTTTAATTTAAACATTAGTTAATTTTTTTAAATTTAACTTAATCTTAACTTGACAACGGTGGCAGACTTGCCACCAAAACGTCGTTTTTAATTAGAATTTTTTGGTTTTTGGGGGTTTTTCTTTATTTTGTTTCAGGCGACCGGCCAGTTCATAGGGGTCAATAGAGCTGAACAGGGTGAGCTCGTATATCCTGGGACCAGGACCGAAGCGGTCCCATTCTTTCCAGGCGTCTACCTAACAAAAAGACCATCCAATAATTTAAGAGGATAATTAAACGGATCTTATATTAGTACGGGAAATGATATTTGATTTTTGGTCCTGGATGGATTGACTTGAATTTTTAACAGGAGGTAGGAAAAATCCCAAGGATCAAAACCTATATCGAACCGGGGTGGTTGCCACCCCCCTAGGGGGTGAAATTTTATTACATTTTAGCAACAGGAATCGATTAGAATAGTAATTTTTAACAAAAAAACGTTTATGTATTTTTTTTGTAAAACTAATACTTTTCAAGTTATTTGCGTTTGAAAGTAATTATTAGTTAAATGTTCAGTCTGCGCAAAGTACTTTTTAAAAAAACTTTATTTTATAAAAAATACAGAATACAGGTTAAATCTAACGTTAACAATAGAGTTTAGGTGAAGAATAATTATACAATGCAAAGTGGGTCTTATTTATAAGTTCGTAATGCTGATTCTGCTTTTCGGGAATCTCGTGAGAACGGCGTCCAAATGGTGGTCACATAACTCCTCCCTCCTTAAGACGAAAACAGCAGGGTAGTTGGCTGGTTTTCGGGTGGTTGCGTGCTAGGCTCTCTTCTTTTTCTAAAATTTTCTTTTTCTTTGGTAAATTTTCCATCCAATGAAACATACTACAATAAGGATTGCGATTATAGTAAAGGTGCTTAGGAAACTCCATCCAAGAGGGTGAATTTTTCTTGGGGTTGGAATTTTCATGTATGCAGCTTTTTCTTGTAATTCATGAATTTTCTCCAAATCAATTGAATTTAAATTAAGTGGATCTTCTTTAATGCTGTTTATGTTAAAATGTCCAATTTGGATTGCTGGTAGTGTCAGTGGCGTCCCCAAAATTATTTCTTCTTTATTTATGAATTGGTGGTCCAAAATTTTAATTTGGCAGTTTGTCGGTATTTCGATTAGGCTTGGATCGTTGATCAATGCGTAGTTGTTTGATTGGCAGTTTTTGTAGATTTTTAGTGGATTTTTTCCTGGTATTGCTAATACATATCGATTATTGATTTCCTTGACAATAGTTGTTTCGACTCGGACTTTGAAAGGGTGGCAATCTTCATTTTCGGCTTCTCTGATGAGGGCTTGGATGCAGTTGTTCGCTGATGGCTCCAAGTGATTTTGGCAAATGTAGGTCTGCTCAATAGCATGACAATTTTCGGTACCATATTGTAATTGATCTGTGCCAAGTATTAGGTAAGGTTGTTTTGGGACAATTATTGATTGATTGACAGGAATTGGGAATAGGTGATAACTGTCAAATGATTCTTTTAAAAGTATTGGAAAATGTACAACAAATATTATTTTACTTTTTGAAAAACTAACCTCAAGGCCTGCTAAATGATAGTAAGATATTATATTTTTAAAATAAATTAATTGTTCTTTGTGATATAATTTATTTAAATATAATAAAATATTGTCTAGTTCAGTAGCTGAAATTACTGTACTATGCAATGTATTTAGTTTTGCGAACATAATGGCATTTTCTAAATTATCAAGAAAAGTTATTAAATTTTGGCAATTTAAAATAATTTCTTTTAATGTATTTTCTGCCCATAAATATGTTATAATGTCGTTGATAGTATTGTTTACATCTTTTTCAAATTTTTCGATACGAGTTTGTATGAGCCTTTGATTTTTATCGAGGAGTGTAATTGTTTGATTATAATTATTAATAAGTTGTTTTGTTAATGAGATTTGAAGAGAGATTTCTTTATTTGTTGATAATTGATTATTTTCTAATATCGATATAGCTTTATTATATTTCTCACCGTCTTCATAGTCTAAGGTTCCGAAAAGCCATTTTGATGCTTTTCCAATAATATTGATTAATCCTCGTTTAGAGCGATTATGAGGGGTTATATTATTTAACTTAATTCTAGCGTTTAAAATTAAATATTGTGTATGCGAAAGCAAGTTAGGAAAACTAAAATGTGAATAATTTGCAGTGTATTTAGTTTTATTAAGCGATTTTTCTACGGCTAGATAAAAAGATTCTATATTATTTAATTGATTAATTATAGGTACTATTTCTACGTAATGAATAAAAGTATGTTTACTTTCTATAATTCTAGCTTTTCCTAAATGAAAAGGAAGTAATGGGAATTTCAAAGATGTTATTTGAATGTCCTCGGTACAGTATATCAAGTTAATTGTTATCAGTAGCATAACTGCATGAAGGCTGCGGTAGGTCAGGTTCATCGTGAATTGCCTGTAAAAGGTCATTAGCTTTAGTATGTGGTTTTTAAGTTGTGACTTGTGTAAAATTTTGCCTTTTCTTGTTTTTATTTTTGAACCTAAATCTTGTTCAATGGTAGTTTTAATGAATTTTTGTTTGGTTTTGTTGCGCGTCGCGCATTTATTTTTAATATATCCTTTTGTACCGGGTATATGTGTAGGTGGGTCTTCGCGATTCTCATTGCGTTTTTCTATGACACGAGTTTTCGCATTAAGACTTGTTTCATGAATTTTGTTATATAAGACTTTAAGTCTGTCTCGTCTGTCGTTAATAAATTGATTTAAAATCATTTCATCGGTTATATTAAAAGGGTCAATGGCTTTAAGTCGACCGTTGATGACGTCAAAAGGGCGTTGTTTAGTGACGCTATGAATTGAGCTATTATAACCTATGATTGCATATTTCATCGTTTCTTTTATACTTATTTTTGGTCTTTCTAAATTTAAAACTCTAATATTGTCAAGAAGTGTAGAATGTAGGCGTTCTACAGGGCTATTACTATTAGAATTACCGGGTGTCGTAAAGTGTAAATTGATATTATGCAATTTGCAAAAATCTATTAAAAGGGATGTTTTAAATTCCGTACCATTATCGCAAGTTATTGATAACGGAATACCAAAATGTGTTATGAATGTAAGAAGTGCGTCAAATACTGTCGCAGCATTGCAAACAGGTTCTAAAATATAGGCTTGTCCGTATCTAGAAAAAACATCGATAATTGTTAAAAATTTTGTGTTTGAAAATTGAAACGTATCTAAATGGATTGCATCTAGGGGTTGTGATGGGGTTGCTGTAAGAGCAAATTTAATTTTTGGAGGGTGTCGGTCGTATTTTGCTTGCTGGCAAGTTTCGCAATTATTTATGTATTCTATAATATCGCGTTTCATTCCTGGCCAAAAATATTGGGTTTTAAGATCCATTAATACTTCGTTAATACCTCGGTGACAAGTTTTTTCGTGAAAATATTTTAATAATTCTTTTTGTCTTTCTTCGTCAGTAACATCAGTTAAAAATTTATTTGACATTAGTAAGCGATAAGAATGGTTTTTAAAAGTTTGTGTTAAAATATTTGAAAGTTGGGGCAAAAGATTAATTTCTGAATTTTGAATATGTATACAATGTGTTTTATTCGGGTCTACGAATTCCTTAAAAAATTTAATAATTTCGGTTTTAAAATTTTGTGAAAGATAAACAACTTTTCTTGTTTTAATTTCAAATGGTGTACTTTTAATAACGTGATAATTTCCGGTTTGTTTTTGATTAAATAATATTTGATTGGTGTAATAATTTACTGCGTTTTCGGTAATTGGGATATTAAGTATCGGATTTTCTGCAGCGGAATGTACTGTTTCGTTATCATCTAATTCTCGGGGTGTAGGTAGTTCTAAATTTTCGGTGGGGTTAGATTGATTTTGATTGGGATTAAATATTTGTTCTAGGTCGTCTAAGTCTTCGATTGATATAGGTTGTTCGCCACGTAAATATTGTTCGATATCGGTGTCAATTTCTCCAGGATTACCTACAAGAGAATCGTTTTCGGTCATATTGATTTCTATACGAGATAATGCGTCGGCGTTAGTGTTATTTTTTCCTTTTTGTACACGATGTCATAATTATATTCTTCTAATTTTAATCTCCAACGAACTAATCGCGAACTTGGTTCTTTTAAATTAAATAGCCATTGTAGAGGTTTATGATCAGTAACTATAGTAAATTTACGTCCGAAAAGATAAGGCCTAAAATATTTAGTCGCCCAGACGATTGATAAGAGTTCTTTTTCGATTGTACTATAGTTTTGTTCGGCAGCGTTAAGAGTCCTGGATGCGTAGGAAACAGGAAGGTCATTACCTATTTTTCCTTGGCTTAAAATCGCGCCAATCGCGACATTTGATGCGTCAGTTGTCAATATAAAAGGTTTTTCAAAATCGGGGTATTGTAAAATTGGATCGTTACATAAGATTTTTTGCATAATTCAAACGTTTCGATAAATTCTGGAGTGTGTTTAATTGTCTCACCTTTTTTAAACATTTAGTGAATGGTTTTGTTAATTTTGCAAAATTGTTTATAAAACGTCTATAATATCCTAAAAGTCCCAAAAATGACTTAATTTCTTTTGCGGTTTTCGGTATCGGGAATTTTTGAATAGCTAATATCTTTTTGGATTTGGTTTAATGCCGTCGGGCGTGATCACGTGTCCTAAAAATTCTACATCTTTCCTTAAAAATTCCGATTTATCCAATTGTATTTTAAATTTTTGCTTCGCGAAGTTTTGTAAAAACTAAACGTAAATTAGCAATATGTTCTTCTAGACTTGTACTAAATATTATAATATCATCCATGTAAACAAGACAAATTTTGTGTTGAAGGTCGCGTAAAATATGATCCATTACGCGTTGAAACGTAGCCGGTGCATTTTCAGGCCAAATGGCATACGCACAAACTCATAGTGACCGTTTTCAACATTAAATGCTGTTTTCTCTATAGAATTTGGGTGCATTTCTATCTGGTGGAAACCAGAAGCAAGGTCGAGTGTCGAAAAATACTGACAGCGTCCTAACTTATCTAAAATATCGTTAATATTCGGCAAGGGATATCGATCGTCAATCGATTTATCATTGATTTTTCTAAAATCGCAAACGATTCTAAATTTATTTTCTCCGCTCGCGTCTTGTTTTTTAGGAACAATCCAGATAGGGCTATTCCAAGGACTTTGGCTTGGTCTGATTATACCGTCGTCTAACATTTTGGAAATTTGTTTTTGAACTTCGTCTTTATAAACAAATGGATATCGATACGATTTTGTGTGAATTGGAATTTCATCTGTAGTTTTTATCTCGTGCTTAATTTGATTAGTAAATGTTAATTTTTCATTTTTAAAATAAAAAATATCTGAAAATTCCTTACAAAGATTTTCTATAGCGCGTTTTTCTTCGCTGTTTAAATGATCCGTGCGTAAAAGTTTAGTAATATTATGATTCTTTTTTAATTCATTTTTTGGCAAAAACGATTCAATATTATAAAGTTCGAAAAGTTCTTTCTTTGAATCCGGGAAATGAATAACCTTAATGGGTTCCGAGAATACTAGTGTTTCTCTTTCGTGAGATCGGTTAAAAACTTCGGTTCTCGCGACGCCTCGTTCTGCTGTTGTCAGTGTTTCAGGAAAATAAATATTTTTATAGTTTTCTCTGGGATTATTATATCACCGTTGTAAACTGACACGGGTACTTGAATCACGGATGCTTCGTGGGCGTTGATTGAAATAGTATAGTTTTCGGTATTTGTTTTATTATAATGTAAAGGTATTGATATGTTATTATTAATTAGGGCTTGGTTATTTAAATCGATAACAAAATTATATTTTTTAATTCGCTTAAACCTAAAATACCATCAAAAAATAAATGAAAGTCAAAAGAGTAAAGGTTATTTCGTCGTTTTGATTTAATTCTGAAAAAAGCGGGAATGTTTGCTTTAAATTTTACAAGCGTTTCTCCTGTACCGGTTTTTATTTTACTAGGACAATTAAATATTTTTCTGGAAAGAATTTTTCAGCTATTATTGGTCGTAAAATTGATTTTGTACAGCCGGTATCGATTAAAAGTTTTATTGGGGGTTATTTATTTTTATGTAGGGTAAGCTATCGTTAATTTCTGTATGCATTTCTGCTATATCGGGTTGTCGTTCAGGCCGGTATTTGGAAAATTTGTGTAGCTATCTAAAAGGTGTCGGGGTCATTGTATCCATCGTAAAATATTTCATTTTGGTTAAAATTAGAAATATCAACATTAGAATAATTATTTTCAAGCTCATATGTATTTTCGATTTGTTCATTATTTTGTGGAGTTTGGCCTGCAGCCTCATCGTATTGATTTGTATCGGTTTGTGATAAATCAAATTGATTATCAATTTGGAAAAGTTCTTGGGATACAAAATTACGGGGGTCCTGTAGGTTTAAAATAATTATTTGTCTGATAAGGTGGTTGCCTTATAGTGGGATTTTTAGAAGTTGTTGACATCGGTTCCGGGTTTTGTATTTGGCACTTGCCCTGTGGGCTTAAAAACATTTTTGGGGGGCCAAATACTTCTTTGTTCGTAGGAAAACGTCTTTGTTGCATTGGTCTCGATTGTATTGGAATCCGGTTGACTAGGAAATCTAAAGTTATGATTTTGATAAGCATTCTGGTTTTGATATACATTTTGATTTTGGTATAAATTCGGCGAATAATAATTTGGATTATTTTGTCGAACGTTTTTGTATCGGTCTATGTATAAAATTTTGATTGTGATTTACATTTTGTTTTGGCTGTGCCTGCGGCAATGACCTAAATAAATTTTGAGAGTACTGAAAATTTTCTTCTTCAGTTACCAACGTTATTGCCGTTTCTAAATTTTGTGGATTTCTTAGCCGAATAATACTTTGTAAATTTCATGAAAGTCCACGAATAAAGTTCTAAGAGTAATTTGTTCATATTGGCGTAAATAAATTATTTTTCCTGTGCCGAAATTATATTAATTGGTATTGATGATGATAATTTTGGGCTAATTTACTGCGTAAAATTTGAAGTCTTTTGGCAAAATCAAGAGCGCTTTCATTTTTATTTGGTCTAGCCATTAATAAATCTTGTTCAAGACATTCTAAATTTCGGTTATTTCCAAAACAATTTTCTAGGGCATTTTTAATAAGATCCCAAGTATTTAATTCGGTTCTGCAACCTACTAAAATTTGAGCTCTACCTATCAATTTTGTTTGTATTACACGAATTAAATAATTATTTAGGATATTATCATTATTTTGACCATAGGTCGCAAATAAGAAATCACAAGCTGATACAAAATTAGGTAATGTAATTGAATCACCATCAAAATTAGGGATTATATCAACGTACATTTTTAACATATTTAAATTGGGTTGTTGTTGTTGTTCTTGGGCCATTTTTTTGTTTTTTAAAGTTAACTTTTTGAAAAAATCGCCAACTAATTGGTTTATATCGTCTTCACTCATAAACTAGACAAAGTTTTATTTCTATTATACTAGTTCAAATTTTATTAAAATGATGAAAACAATGGATTTATTTTGTGTCACAAGTTTTAATATAATATCTCTCTTAAAACTAAAATAAAATTTGTTTTTTCTTTAAAAAATTAAAAATTATTATTTTAATTTTATATATATATATATATATATATATATTTTTTTGTTAATCGATATATTCTTTTTAATTGTATTTAAATAATCAATAATATTTTTAATTTTGTATATTTAAATCTTTGATTTTTTAAATCCTAATCCTAACTTAACTACGGGAACTTCCTATTCAGGGAAGGGATGTGAAAAACAGGAATACTTGGCACTTACCAATCAGAATATTGGCACTCAACCTTTTTGCCTGTCTCACGGGATGATTCTCCACCACTCTCTGTACTGCGGGACTGATGGTCCTGAAGTCTGGATGTCTTCGAGATGGTTCTGGTATCAGCACCAAAGGATTAAAATCCACGTTTTTCGCGAAAATCGGACCCGATGCCGTGAATTTTCACAAAACTGCACTGATCCTACCGACTGCGCCAGTTAAATGTTCAGTCTGCGCAAAGTACTTTTTAAAAAAACTTTATTTTATAAAAAATACAGAATACAGGTTAAATCTAACGTTAACAATAGAGTTTAGGTGAAGAATAATTATACAATGCAAAGTGGGTCTTATTTATAAGTTCGTAATGCTGATTCTGCTTTTCGGGAATCTCAGTGAGAACGGCGTCCAAATGGTGGTCACATAACTTATTTTTCGACAAAAGATTTTTATTTTTAATAGTGTTTTCTCGAATAACTCAAAAAATATGCCTTGAATTAAAAAACTAAAAATGCAAGATTTTACGTTTTAAAAAGACAGACAAAATTGTTTTATTATAATTTCTCTAGGACCAATACGAACCAAGATACGGCGTGTGAATTGTTAGCTTTTTTATTGTAAAATTTAACAGATTTAAAGTCAAGTAACGGGGAAAATGCTGCATATCTTGAGGATAACGCATATAATATTTTTTTAAAGTACTCAACTAGGCCTTTCTTATTTTTAGTAAAAAAGTTTCTAGCATAAAAATTAAGTGAGTTATGATAAAAATTAAGTATCTAATTCTTTCTACTAAAAAATAATTTAGGACAATCCCTAACTACCCCTAATTAAAATTGACCTTTACCCTTTTGCAATTTTTTTGTTTGACCAATTTTAAATGCATAATTTCAGAAAAATTTGAGTTTAAAGTGAAAAACGATTTTTCACAATTTCATATTCATATTTCACCACTTTTTTTTAAATAACACCGAAAATACTGGATATAAAAAAATGATATTTAATAAATTACAGCTTTTTAAATGACTAAAATTTTTCTGTACAGTGAACATTTGGCGAGATGTGGTCGTTTTAAACCACTTTTAACAAAAAAGCACCACCCTTTTCGAGCCCATTAGACTCACTCCATTTAAAAACCAAGAAATGTTGGGGAGCTTTACTTAAAGAGCGTCGTAGGTCTTAAAAAGACTACAAAAAACTTATATTTTTTTCTATCATTTAAAATAAAGAAGATACATTTAAAAAAATCAATCAATTTTTTTCGAAAAATTCAAATGGGCCACTTCGGAGGTACCACATAATAATCTACATATTTTGGAAATTATACATTTTAAATTGGTTAAGCCTGTTGGACGTATTTTTATTAAATGTATAAAGAGAATGGCAATAGAGTAAGGGTCAGCTATAATTAGGGAGCTGGCGGTATTAAAAAAAATACTTTTATTTTAAAATTTTAGAATCTTTGAAGCTCAAATCGTGTGCCAAATATCAACTAGAGAGGTTAAAAAATAAATGCAATATGGCAAAAAAACTAAAATTAAAATTAAACTTTTAACCCCTGTAACTTGGTAACCAGGGAGATTTCAACATTTTGTCAAAGGACTCACTAATAATATTTTTATTGCAGAATAACCCCTTAAAATTTCCCAACGAATTTTTCGAACAACCTGTATATTATATATACAGGGCGGTCCATTAAGTGTGCAACAAATGGTTTTTTTTTATTTGCGATTTGTCAGAAAATTTTATTCTTTATAAAAGTTGGTGCATGGTCTTAAACTCTTTAAGCAGTAGTTAGTTTTATTAAAAATTCTCTGGTATACAGGGTAGGTCTAAAAGATTAAAAACTGCTTAAGAGTACCTAAGGTACCCTTATTTTTAAAAATACAAATACAATACATAATAAATACCAAGCCATGGCCTCCTATTCAAGTTTTTATTTATTTATTTTTTAATTTTAATTATCTGTTCTACAATTTCATAAAATTTAGAAAGGTTAATAAGGATTATTTATTAGCATTTTATTATTTATAGTATATTTGCCTTAATAAATAAAAAGTATGTTTATATAATTTTAGGGCCCTACTAAATATCCTTGCGACCAACTTAAAGTTAGCGGGTAGCTAAAAAAATATAAATTCAGTTCAATTTTACAAATTTATTTTAAAGTCAATTGATTAAAACTAATTATAAGGAAAATTGTATTAGAATAATAAAAATTTGTATCATACAGGGTTAATTCAAAGTATTTCACAAATTTTTAAAAATTTGAATAGGAGGCCATGACTTGGTATTTAGGCATAACTTTTGATTCTTAATACCTTTTTAACTAATATTATGTTGTATTTTAAAAAATAAGGGTACTTTACTTCTAAGCAGTTTTTACTTTTTTGACCTACTCTGTATATCATTTTACTTTTATTAAAACTTACCACTGCTAATACAGTTTCGGACCATGCACCAACATTTATAATGAATAAAATTTTCTGACTTGTTAAACACTTAATGGACCACACTGTATATTTTGTTTTATTTTCAAAAACTACACATTTTATTAACTAGCATTAACATGTATTTAAAAAAATTGAGGTTGTCATTATACAGAGTGTGTCAAACATTTCAAAGTTAAATTTAAATTAAATACAGTGTGTCCAAGATAAGGATCCTAAGCATGGGAATCTCAGTACTTATTGGAGATACAGCTTAGGTTAAATTGGAAAAAGTTGTGTTTTTTAAAGCTTATTTACCGATGCCGTATAAAAACTTAAAAAAATTTATAGCCTGCTGAGGTATTTGGCAAAAACCAAAATTTTACATTATCGATTTTATTTTTTCTGACTTTATTTGAAGAGATATAAAAAAACTAATAACACTTTTTTTTTTGCATTTTTAGCTACTACATGATGGTATTTTTAGATGTTATCCCCGACGTTTCGTTTTCAAGAAACCATCATCAACTTTATTTTTTTATATGGCTCGAAAAAAAAGTACACCCTGTATCTGATCCCATTTTTTTCACAAATTTAACGACGTATCACATGTCATATTTTAATTTTTAGTTAAAAGTAAAATTGCATTTTTCTATTTTTTAAAAGTTATTTTTAAGTAGGCCTTGCAAACAAATGCTTTGACGTTAATACCTGTTACCGTATCTGTAACATAATTTGATATCGTTATAAAATAGTATTTGTCGTTATTACCCTGTTTGTCGAGTTGTTGTTTTTAGAGCATTTGTTCTTATTGTTACTGTTGTCTCTATTATTGTTTATTGGTGAATAGCTAATATCTTATTGTAATATTACGGTCGAATATGCAGGATGGCTATTATAGCCATAAAGATAACTTTGACATGCTAACTTGCTACATTTTGTGCTGCAAAAATAGATGAAGGTATCATTTCTGTAATTAATGAATTATGGTAAATACATGGACCTGGTATTTAAGTTCCTAAAATTCCACACCACTAATTAAACCCAAAACGTTCTTGATGTTTCGATATTTTCTTAACACGCGGATTTTGTTAAGCATAATAATGCGTATTGCGACGATTGAAGATACCATGACTAGTGACCATATTTTCGTCGGACCATATTGCTTTTGAAGAGAAATTTAAATTTTCATTACACGCGCGTGTAACCACTTGCAAAAATATCGGCGCGTTCGAAATCTCCCGGTTTAAGTCCTTGGCAAATCTTAAATTTATAGGGGTGATATCTATTTTTACGCAAAAGAAATTGAGCTGTGGATTTGGCTACTCCTACATTTTGTTTAATTTGCCAAGTTGATATCTCAGGGTTCTCAACAACTGCTCGTAAAACATTATTTGGGGTTTCTTCCAAAGATTCCTTTTTCGAGATAAAACTGGCTTTTTAAATTTCGAGCCAACTGTAAGAAAATGGAATACCATGGCTGTTTTCTTTCTGGATATGTATAAAGATACATTGCCACTGTATTTACAGTATTTTTGTGGCACAAAATGTAGCACTTTAGCATGTTAAACTTTTCTTTATGGCTATATTTGCCACCCGACGAAAATAACAAAATACATATTAACTATTTACCAATAAACAGTAATAAAGACAACAGTAAAAATAAGAACAATTGCTCTAAAAACAACAACTCGACAAACAGGGTAATAACGACAAATACTATTTTATATTGATATTAAATTATATTACAGATACGGTAACAGGTATTAACGTCCAAGAATTTGTTTGCAAGGCCTACTTAAAAATAACTTTAAAAAATAGAAAAAATGTAATTTTACTTCTAACTAAAAATTAAAAAATGACATAGGATACATCGTTGAATTTGTAATAAAAAATGTAATCAGATACAGAACTTTTTTTGAGCCATATAAAAAAATAAAGTTGATGATGGTTTTTTGAAACCGAAACGTCGGGTATAAAATCTAAAAATACCATCATGTAGTAGATAAAAAGTGCTAATTAAAAAGTGTTATTATTTTTTATATCTCTTCAAATAAAGTCAGAAAGAAATAAAATCGACAAAGTCAAATTTTGGTTTTTGCCAAATATATCG
>JACEGR010007096.1:0-53211 GCA_014170235.1 Listronotus bonariensis
GCAGAGTGCTCATCTTTCGAACAAAATAAAATCACTTTTAGCACGTCATTCATTTTTCTACAAACATCAATAAAAGCCAAATTATTAATATTTTTATCGCCAACACTATTATTATTTTTAAAATCTAAATTTATTTATATATGTATCTATGAAATAATAAGTTGACAAGTAACGTCAAATCATCGTGAATGATGTGATCAAGAAAATATATTTCTCCCGGGGAAATCGAAGCACCAACTATTGAATTATTGCTTAATGATTTAAAGCAACAGTACCATCGTTTCTTAAAATGCTGTGATCAAAAAAATGTTATTGGCCAGAATGCCAGTAAAAAGTACTCATTGCATACTTTGAAGAAAACTCCAAAATTTGGGAATCGTACACGTTCTGGTCTTCTAATTGTATTTGTAATTAAATATAATTTCCTTTAATTCTTATCTGTGTTAAAAGTTTAGTAAACATTTTTTCTCAGGGGAATAAACAAATGAGAATCAGTATTTATAGTAACTAAACGTAGGTGTATTAGAAATCGAAAAATTGACATTTTATAACCTAAAATATTTTAGAATTGATATTTTTATAACCTAAAATTTCTTTTTAAACATTTTTATACATACAGGGTTTTTTGTGTTCTGACGCTTAAAATAAGTTTAAAGTATTCCAATACTTTCGATTTTTGGATCTCTTATATGATTTTTCCCTAGATGGAACAAATAATAAACTATTTTATTTAATGCATTTATTTAAACGACAACAAGCTTTACAATTTTTTTTGTAACTGTAGCTAGAAATTTAGAGTGGCATTTTTTCAAACCCTTTCTTCCCGCATAAATAATAACCACTTGTGGCCCGTTTCCAGACTTCTTACACTGCGTTTATTTAAACTTTTTTTTCAAACTTTTTATTTACTGTTTTTTTTTCTGCTTTATTTTGTTATATTCATCAAATAATATTTTTATTTTTTTTTACTTACAATCTGCAGCTCCATAAGAAACTTCGGGAAATTTATCCTTTTATCTATATTAAATTGTATGGGGGTAATACCATGTTTCTTTTCGTTCTGAATTTTATAAATGTATTACGATGTGATTAGGTATTTGGGGAACAATTTTATTATTAAGTGCTGCTAATTTAGGTCTCACATTATTGTCATAATTTGCGTCCGAAGCTCTGGAGGGGCTTCCTTAATTATATAGTGTACGTACTTATTACAATTTTTAAGGCTTTAAATGCTTCCCTTATTGCTTTATGACAGCTATTATCGCTTAAAAGTATTCTACAATATTAGAAACTAGTTTTTTTACCAAACTGAAAATTATTTATTATCATTTTGATAAAAAAAAAAATAATTGTCACATAAAAATTATTTTGACGTTAACTTAATTTAAATGTGTCAAGGTACGACGGCATTGATTTTATTTTCTAAAGTTTTAACTATGGTTTTAACTTTAAGAATTAAAAAATGCCGTGCATGTTAATGGAAATAGTTATTTCTCTAACAAGTGCGCAAAGTGATACTTTTCCGCACGCGACTTCAGTCAAGTGTGGAAAAGTCACTTTGTGCAAGCGTTAGGAACATTTTTTTCTACGAGCGACAGATAATACCAATATTAAAGCAATAATTATTTTGTAAATTATGTTTAATATAAAAGAACTACTACAACACTTAATTGCAGAACCTGTAATTTCATTATTTTCTTATGGCAGCGCTTATTGTACGGCTTGATGAAGGTTGACTATATTGATTCTCATATTTTTCACGAGATTTTGCTGGTAATAAATTCAAACTTACGGTATTTGCTGCATCAAGGATAAAATCTGGTATCTCATCATCGGAACTACTCATTTTAAATAATTATTTTTGTCGGATTTTTATTTAATTAAAAAAAAAACTATGACGCCTTTTTATTAAAAATGCTTGTTTGTATTGAAATTCATTTGTGCAATTGCTTGTTCATATGGAAACGAAGAAAAAATTTGACATGTGTTAATATCACCAAAATTATATATTGTTGCATTACTTGTCATAATCATTTATTATTATTATGGTAATTAAAAACATGTTTTTTTTGTATTTTAGTTGAAATATTGAAAACTACGAAGTAACAAACAAAAAAGAGAATAAACTAAAACTTGCAATGGCTTCGTATATTGCATGAAATAGCCTACAATTACTAAAATAATATTAATCTTGCTTACCTGTAAGATTTTAGAGTAGTTTTACTTTTCCGCACGCCATGCGGAAATGTGCAACTTTGCGCACTCAAATGCATGCGGAAAGTGGACCTTTCCGCACGCTCGTAGGAAAAGTTAAAAAAGAAGTTTACTTATTTTTTAAGCATTTTAATAAAAGCTTGTTTTAATTTTTTTATTACTTATAAAAGAGGCCTAATACCAGTTTGTCTTGCCAAATTAAATACGTCTCTCATCGGAACCGAAAATAAAATATATATCTGTTAAGTGAGCGCTGTCAGGTGGATCATGACGCTAATTACGCAAAGGATCTATTTAGAAACTTTACTGGAACAATGTTGATAAAATTTCCGACGTGCTACCTGGATTTCAGTTACGACTTTTTATTTTTTTGTTTGTGTTTCTAGCACACATGTGACAGTTTGAATGGACTGTTTTTAAATTTGATTGAAAAGGAAACTGATGTCTTTCAATAATTCTCTTTTTAAATAGCAAGAGCCAAGATATCTATAGACAATAAAAAATATATACTTAAGACAATATTTTTATATTGTTACAAATATTTATCTATATACAAGGTGTCCCACGGAAACTGCGGCGATCGCTTTCTCTAAAAGTAGGCCTTGGAAAGTTTTGAAATTTTAAGAACATTTTAAAGACAGTGGGGACATAAAACTTAAATATTTTAATAGTTCTAACACTTCCTGTTATACCGAAAGTTATTATTATTTTCCTTAGTTTAAAAGAGACACCCTACAGATTAGATATTAATTTATTTTTAGGATTTTGCGTAAAATTCTGAGCATAGTTTATGTATACCATTTTCTACTTAGGTTTAACCCTTTCTGACTTATTTTAAATTTTATGTCAAAAATGAAGTTCGCAAGCAAGCATTTAATAACAATCAATTTTTTTATTTGAACAAAAGACTTTAATATGAATTAGGGTTGATTTTGTCGTAGAAGAGAAATGTCTTTTTTCTCTGTATTATTATTTTAAGAATTAATATATACATCGTAGTCAAAAATAATCAATAAATTTTATATTGGAAAAAATCCTAAATGTTAATTATTTTAAATGGAAACCCTCATCTTTTATTACCATTTTTTATTAAGCATTAAAAATAGGGGTAAGTTGGGATAAGAATGCCCATTCCAAAAATGTAGAGATTTCGAAATATTAACAATTAAATATTTACCTATTCTAACAATGCTTTTTAGTGTAAATAAAACGATAAATTTTTAAAAAGCCATCCTTATACGAATTTACCCTTATTTTTAATGCTAGGGCTAAGGTACTAAAATATAGGGGCTTAAATTTAAAAAATAATTTTAGGATTTTTGTCTGTATAATTTTTAACCACCCTGTATTAATTATTTGTCAATATAAGAATAAATATATTAACCAGAAGGATATCTCGATGGCGGCTTCTTTGATGTCTTCTAGCGCGTCTCATGACCTCGAACTGCATATTTTGCAGGCGTTTCATGAGCGTACCTAAGAAATTAACATGTTTAGGCGCCTATCTCTTAAAAATATATTTTAATATTATTATAATGCATTTTATAACATCTATGCAATCAAATAAAACAGATGCTTTAATAATATGTCGTATTGAGATATATTAATAATTATTATGAAATGTGTCTATTTATTTTCGCATATGACAATTTTTTATTTTTCATATTTTTGAAGTTTCTATTTATCCATTTGAGGGTATGGAATAGTCTAACTGTAACAAACCATTTAATTAAATAACTAATTGGAAATTGTTCACAAGGATGTAAAAAAACTATTTTTAAACGGTTTTACTTGACCTGTTTGTTATTTATTTGGAATTATTTTTTGGGTCAAATCTAGTAATTGAAATTTGACCCCCTTCCTGACGACCGATCGATCTGAAATTTGGTACACTTCCTTAGTCTTGATGACAATACAATATAACATATTCTTTATGATTGTAAATCCAACATGGCCGCCGATACAAAATGGCGGATTACATATTACTTTACTACTACCTCAATATGGGTATCAAATTAAAGGGCTTGGTTGGTAGAATAGACCTCACTATAAAAAAATAAAATTCAAGATGGACGCTGCTGCAAAATGGCGAATTACATATTTTCCACAACTACTTCAATATAGAATCGTTGGTTAGTTCTGGTTAGTTATAGTAAGGCGAACTCAATAGAATGAGAAGTATCAACTAACAACAAAACTAAAAACTTGAAAATAAATTATGTAAAAAAATTTTTTATGTTAAACGGTTTTATTATACTAAAAGCTAAAAAATAATTCGGTAAGTCCTAGCTACCAGATCGCACCAATCTTCTCATCAATCTGGGGTATTGATCAGACAAATAATAAAATCGTTGGGCAATTGACATTTCTATCATAATATTTACTCTGGATACGCTTCATTTTTTAAAATATGTATTGTATAATTTACACAAGTGTCTATTTATTTTTCCATATGACAATTTTTCTATTTTTAACATTTTTGAAATTCTTGTTTATACATTTGAGTGTATGGAATAATCTAACTCTACCAAATAATTTAATTAAATAATTAATTGGAAAATTTTTAAAACTGCAAACAAGGCCTACTTTTTTCTTTCTTTTTCCATGATAGGTAATTAATTACACAATTCACAGAAAAATCACTAAACAGAATATTATAGTCCAGAAAAATAAAACGTATCGCAATAAACTATATAAAATACATTGACCGTTACCGAGTCGTTGCTTCGCCTTTCACTACTGCACTGGCAATTTCGGTTTAGAATTTCGGTTTAGTGGCCCTCGAAGGTCACAGCCTGCGCCGCTCAAGGTAAAAGAGATATCCTTCTGGTTAATATATTTATTCTTATCAATACAGTTTATTAAAGAAGTTCTTTCTTTACAAGGGACCCAACTATATTAAAGAATTAAGTTTAGCAAATATTGATGGTTATGCAATGGCTGGCAAACTTCATTTTCGATATATATATATATATATATAAACTAAGTCAAAAACAATTGGACTTAGTTTTAGTTAAAGGTATAAAACACTATGTATAAAATATGTTTAAAATTGTACGAATAGGTAATCTAAAAATTTTATATTATATGGCGTGTTCTTTGAAATTAGAAGGTTAACATTAACTTTCGGAATAACTGGAAGTGGTCAAAATATTTTAGTCATATGTCCCCCAACCCAATGATCTAATAGTGTTAATAAATTTGCAAAAATGGCCTGGTTTGCCTTAAAAATAGCAAAAAAAAATGTTTACGTTATACTATTATTAAATTAAAAAGTATTAGGATCAAAGATAGAACATAGTAAACACAAAAGATTGAGAAATAAGAAAAATGTTGTAATTTAAGGCTTAAGGTAGTGGTTTTTATTTGAATTTTTAAAGTTTTTTACTGCCGAAAGCCAATATATGGCACTTCCGGTAAAATCGAAAATTGTATTTTAACCATAATGGGATATAAGGATCATTAAATATGAGTAAAAATCATTTGTTTTTTAACAAATCGATAAAAATAGAGGTTAACATTCGAACTCCACTTTCTCAAAAACTAATTAGGATGAATATAACATGTAGTCAATGTATTTTTTGAAGTTGCCCGTAGAATCAATTTATAAAATAATATATGGGGTGTTCCATTTAAAATAGCAAAGTTGAGGGCACTATCGGTTAAACCAAAATGTGGCACATAAAATGTGATGCAGGATGCAGCCATCTGCATCCTATCCAACCATACATCCGACAAAAATTTCTTGCTAGTAATTTCATGGCCACCCGGTATAGTCTTCGCGGAACTACACTGAGAAAGTCTTTTTTTTTTTTAAAGGACCTAGGTTATGAGATTTTTAACTGTAACGTTATTTTCTTAAAATCAATTTAGAGACTAGATAGGGAACACATGACTCAGAACCTTGCACGATAGGTTGACGCGTTGGTCTTACTTTGTCCATAAAAGTTTTGAAGTGGCACGACGTGTATAGGTTTTCATACTTTATTGTTTGTAATGAGCATCTTAAACATTTGCTATTAGGTATTTACTGCCAAATAAGTTTTAGAAATGCGAGTAAAATAAATAAGAACTTCACTTCATAATTAAACAATTTAAAACTTTCTCAAAGTTTCTAACTCCGTACTTAAAATAAGAGATCTCCCACACTTTGGTGTGTATTTAACAGTCGGTAACCGACGTCTCGCCCCAAATCGGCCTAAACATTGCTGTTCCAACAAGTTGGCGGGCCAGGCGAAAGGCCGCAAGAACAGTCATCCATCACCCGGGTTGTGACGTCACAGGGGCGAAGTAACGCCAAATGACAAGCCACTGATTGCCTTTTATTGGAAGCTTTAGCATGGAATGAAATACGTTCGAAAAAAATATATACAGAGTGTCTTCGGATTATTTTTAGTGTTATTTATTTATACAGCATGCCCCACGCAGTTCTTGCCATGTTGCCGTTTAAAACAGGATATGGCGTATCTTAAATTTTAAAACTTTACTGAAAAATCATTTAAAAACAATAAAAACAGAGCAAAGACTTTTTTAAGATTACGACAAGTGACATAAAAATAAATATTTGGGAAAATTTGTTTCCTAATATGTACCTAATTTTAAAAATATTACAAAAGAAATTACAACTTTTGTTTTACTTAAGGAGACAACAATACGATATCTATCAAAGGTAGGTCTGATTTAACTTAGTTAAAATTTAAGAAGCTTCTTTTCGTATTTTTTAACTGCGATCTGCGAAAAATTTATAGTAAGGGTAGAACAAATTGTTAAATACCTACAACCTGGAAGACCAGCATGATGCATGATTATAGGAAAATATTTATTATTTTTACAATTTGGAATACCCTCCGGAAACGAAGCAAACAATAAAAAAAGAAAATTTTTAGGTATACCCAGAAGAATAAGAATTTAGGTGAAGCATGTAAATTTTTAATTTTTTAAATAACGATTTTTTTACACCTTTATTTATATTTATAAACAACTTTTGAAAAATTAGCTTTTTTATGAGTTTTACATGCTTTTAAAATTTTTAAGTTTACTTTATGAGCAGTCTGTAAATGCAGCAGAGCTATTCTATTTCATTTGGTGACTTTAAGGGAATGCTGTAGCATGGCACTCCGCCACCCTTAATTATAAATCGCAATGTTCATCGATGATATGGAAGTATCGATGATCGATATTTTGCCTTCGATTATCAGTAAGTTATTAATAAAGTAAGTTAATATTATTTTTTTCTTTTACCTCCGGCATATTTTTAAATATGTAAATTAGTTTTAAAATTTAAAAAGAATAATCAACCAATAATCTTCCTGCTACCTGCAAAATCTACTTGAGTCCATAAACCCATTAGGTAAGGGTAGCAAAACAATTACTACATAGTCAACTAAAGTAGTTCTTTCTGTACAAGGAACCCAACCCCCAGTTCATATTACAGGCTTTTTTAGAAAAAAAAAATGATGGTTATGTTATAGCTTGAAAACGTCATGCATAATTTTTTTTTAAATCTCTTTTAACACTCCACGAAGGCTTTATGCCTAAGTACCAGAGTACCGTGGGTGCCGGGGTATTAGATGTTTAACCCCTTTTCCACGCTGTTCCGTCAACGTTATCCAAGCACTGAAACATGCAATTTTTGCATTTTTACAGCACCTTTTAGACAACGCGGTAGTGCCACCACGGACGTTATTTTTTAAATAACTACTACCTGGGGTAGGCAGAATACTACACAGTGGTTTGCCAACCCATCCGTAAGGTGACGAGCGATTAAAATGCCAATGTCCGGTTCCGAGATTCGAACTCGGATCGCTGCGGTGAGAAGCTGGTACGTTACCGCTGCAGTACGCTCGCCACAATGTTTAGAATTTTACGCAGAATCTAAATAGTAAATAATCTATAGGGTGTTCTATTTAAAATAAGGAAATTAACATTAACCTCTGATATAATCGAAAGTTGTAGAACTGTTAAAATATTTTAGTCGTATATTCTACTGACTTTGTAATGTGACCAAATTTTCAAAATTCTAGGTCTACATTTTGAAAAATCGATCGCAGTATTTTCCGGTGGGACAACTTGTATAAATGTTTAAATGTCTTTATATATTTAACAATTACATTGCACAATGTTCATAGAGAATGCGTAAATGCACATTGCATACAAGTCCGAGTTTCATAGCAGAAGGAAGGCCACAAGCGGTCACGGAGCAGAATGACAGGCGGCGGTGCCGCCGCATGACACGCATCGCGGCCCAACCAGCCAACTCGCTCAGACCGAACCTGCAATTACAGACGACTGGCCGAACACGACGACCATTTCCATTTTGATTAAAATAAAACAAAATAATTCTAGTCGTGTGCATGCAACTAAGTTTAACGGCTCACGAGGCGGCGCGGCGGCCATTGGCCACTAGCCACTCGAATAGTTTAAATAAACGGATATAACACGCATCACGAATCGCATGCAAAAAGAGTTGTATAAATTGCAGTTATGACTGTAGTGTTACTGCTTAAGTTATAACAATTTATGCTTCGCTTAATTAAGCATAGAAGTGATACTAATAGACAACTAAGTAGAAGACGTTTTATACATGGGAAAATTGTTACAAAAATTATTGCCATAATTGTGCCTGTGTTTTACTCCTTAACCGAAATTTTTGCAATAAAAACACTTATACTGGGTTAGTAAAAAGTACTGCAACTCCTAAATATCTTAAAATTAGCTAGAGGTATTTTTTTATCTTTGGACAATTCACGAAAAGCCTAAATACTAACGTACCGTGGGTGTCTTAAGCAAGGTAAAAGGAAGTTTGTTAACACGGGACTTAAAAACTCGAAGATTTGGGGGAAAAGACCTCCGCTGGCTGGGTTGAATTTGCCCCCGCTTTGCAAAACCTGGCGACTCGTAAGCAAAGAGTAAGTGTTTGATGATTTTTTCGCGACAAGGAACATGATTGTGTTTTGGATGCATTAAATTGAACGAGATTTTTGGCGCCCGAATTCAATATCAAATTGAGATCCTCTGAAAGAGATATTTGCATCGCCCTGCGTTTACTTTCCAAGTCGGGTTCAGAGATTGGTTTGAGAATCTGAAAACTGGAGTGAAGGGTACTATCGTCAGCATAACTATGAATGGGATTGGTTGTGGAAGAAAGAAGGTGGTTGATGTGAAGAAGAAACAAAGTTGGTGCTAGTACTGAACCCTGAGGCACTCCAGCATTAATTTTGTGATAGCTTAAAGAGTGGCCATCAACAATGACTGATATACGTCGATTAGAAAGATAACTGGAGAGCCAAGAGCAGAGTTTCGTTGAAAGACCGTAGGAGGGAAGTTTATTAGGAAGTGCGTCATGCCAGAGCTGGTCGAAAGCTTTAGATATATCAAGAGCAACGATCTGGGACTCACCTAGAAACTCAAGAGACTTTTTCCAATTGTGTGAAACGAAGCAAAGAAGATCTGCTGTAGATCTCTTGTGACGAAAACCGTATTGCCTGTCATGTAAAATTTTATGTTTTTCTAAATACTTAGGAATTTGGTATCTCGAACATATGGGGCATAAAGAGTTTTTTGCTATACGTATCTTTTTCGTTTTTGTTTTTTTTATTTACATTGCAATAGATTGCACAGGACAAATTTAGTAAGTCTACAAATTTTTAAATTTTATTTTTACTAGCTGCTAAGATATGACTATATGACCACACCACATTTTAGGTAAAAGGTTGATATGCCCTCAAATATTTGTTTGCTTAAGCTGCGTTTACAAATTTTGGTATTTAAAGGTTTCTGGGCAAGTAGAATTAAGCAGTGATGCTGTCATTGTTGCCAAATTTTTCAGTTTTACGCTACACGTAATATTTTTGGTATTTTAAATGGAATGATCCATGTATTTATTTGCAATGAAAAAAGCGAGTCATCTTTAGTAAAATTCCAAACTTTTAAAATTCAATCGTTACCACTTACCAAGATATAACAACACCGCAATTATATTAAAATTTGACAACAATGCTGCTTTAGCGACTTTTAAGATATTTAGGCGCTAAATTACCTTTTGCTGAAAGTGTAGTGTTTCATATCTCGGCAACTAATAAAGATCAAATTTTGAAAATTTAGAAGCTTACTGAATTTGATCCGCCCAATTTATTGCAATAAAAATAAATAAGGCATTCCATTTAAAAAACTGAAAAAACACGTGTATTACAAAACTGGGAAATCTCGAAATAGTGCCAATATTACCATTTAATTTTATATGTCCAAAACACCATAAATACCAAATTTGGTTAATTTAGCCTAAGCAGTTTTAAAGATATTTAAAAGTTGCGGTACTTTTTAATAAACTCAGTATATGTGTGTATGTGCCTAAAAATAAACACGACACATTTTCAGAGTAGGTAATATCTAAGTGTGGTCACTTTTTTACAATTTTCTAGATATTGCCTTGACTTTAAGACAAGAAGTTTGCCAATCTTAAAAATGCCAAGATCAATATTTTTAGATATAGACATCAACTAAATTCGGTATCTGTTTTAAATACTATGCAGAATTAGGTCGTAATAATGGCATGTTATAGGTTTTAGGTTTGGGCTATTTTTTTCTATAAAGGAATAACTCTTTTATTTTTATTAAATCTGGAGCGGGTCAAACTAAGAAAGTGTTTAATTTGTCCCCAATCGCTAAAATATGACAACAGCACTAAATTCCATGTCACAAAGATGCCATGGATATCGATTTTTTAAACGCAACTTAAGAAATTTAAAAATAAGTGTAACCCAGTATATTGCTTCATGTCTTATCCTTTTTACTAGAGGCATTTTTTGGCTTTACAATGTTTTATACCCATTTGATTTTGCCGTTATTTTGCTAATTCGCTAATGAATAAAAACAAAAAATAAACTCCTAGACAAAGAAAAACTCGTTTTGCACAAAATTTTGTAGGGCTGGCTATTTTTTGTCCAGGAGTGTTTTTAAAAATAAAATTAATTTAAGAAACCTTGGTACTTTTAGATTTAAAAAATATAATAAATATAAAAAAGTAAGACAAAAAGTTATCATATGTAGGCACCTTTATTTTTTTATACTTAATACTCTATATTGTATTGTTTAGTTAAATTTTTTGTGTGTTTAATCTGACCAAAACCTAAAAAATATTTACAAAACATTTTATATTGTAGCTATTATTAAATTGAAAATTATTTTTTACGAAACCATAAATAACCCTAACTGAACATGTTTTTGACTTATAAATTTATTTTAAGCTTGTGAAGCATATAGAAAAAAATTAACGATTCCAGACTTTTTTCCGGTCGTTTAATTGGACTAAATCGGCGAAACGCGCCAGCGACTTTAAAAAAGGCAGCGCGGCTGCATTTTATGGCAAGCCGGAAGTTTTATTTATTGCTTTCGTGGTCTACATGCTTTTAAATCATATTTATTCTTAGTGTAAAATTATTTTTTTATACGGTTTTACTTAGCTTGACCTGTTTATACTTTATTTATTATTTATTTTTTGTTTCGGTCCAATTTAGTAATTAGAATTTAACCCCCTTTCTGATGACAGATCGATCTGAAAGTTGGAACACACTCCTAATCTTGATAACAATTATACATTCTTTATGATTGTAAATCCAAGATGGCCGCCGATACAAATTGGCGGATTACATATTACTTCACTACAACCTCAATATGGGTATCCATTAAAAGGGCTTGATTGGTGGAATAGAGCTTACCATGAAAAAATTAAAATCTCAAATGGACTGGACAAAATGTCTGATTCCTTTTTTTACAACTACCTTAATAGGGTTATTAAATGAAAGGACTTGACTCGTAGAATAAAGTTTAAAAAAAATAATAAAATTTAAGATGGCCACCGCAACAAAATGGTTAATTACATATTTTTTTCCACAACTACCTCAATATGGATATCAATTTAAAGAGCTTAATTAGTAAAATAGAGCTCAGAATAAAAAAAAATTAAATTCAATATAGCCGCTGCCACAAAATGGCGAATTACATATTTTTCTAACTATTATATTTTTCTAACTATCTTAATATAAAATCGTTGGTTAGTTTTGGTTAGATATAGTGAGGCGTTAAATAAACTTAATTGAAAAAAGTATAAACCAACAACGAAACTAAAAATTTGAGAGTGGTCAAAAATAATACATAGTTAAAAATTATTACGACAAAATGTATAGTTTTTGAAATATTAACAATTTATTATTTATCTTTTCTAACAATGTTTTTAAGTACGGCTTAGTTTGGCTTCTAGTTGGCCTTGACAACAAAATGCGACATCACAGCCAACTACCCCGTACCTTACCGTACTTAAATGCATTGTTAGAATGGATATTTATTAAATCATTAATATTTCGAAAACAATAAATTTTTGATTATCCTTATACAAACTTACCCTCATTTTTAATGCCTAATAGGATAACGTAATAAAAGATAGTTGTTTCCATTTGAAAAAATTGACTCTTAGGGTTTTTGTCGTTATAATTTTTAACGATTATTTTGGACCTCTCTGTATTTATTCATTGTGAAAATATCATTACGGTCAACTGAGGAAGTTCAGGAAGTTCTTTGTTTACAAGGAACCCAACCCCCACTTATATTAAAGGCTTTTGTTTAGAAGAAACTGATGGTTATCTAATGGCTTGGAAACGTCATTTTTAACATAAAATTTAAAATGTGTCAAAAATGGTTGGACTAACGTATATAATATTATACATGAAATATGTTTAAAATTTTACGCAGAATCTAAAAAATAAATAATATATAGGGTGTTCTATTTAAAATAAGGAAGTTGACATTAACTTCCCGTATAACTGGAAGTGGTGAAGCTATCAAAATATTTTAGTTGTACGTCCCCTAAAGACTTTATAATGTTACCAAATTTTTAAAATTTTCCAAAACGTACTTTTTGAGAAATCGATCGCGGCATTTCCCGGTCGGACACGCTGTAGGTTTGGTTAAATCCTAATATTGTGACAACGTATTTTTCTTTAGCTAAATACGTCGCCTGGGGTGCGTAACTCGGATGGGGTATTGGGCACTTTAAACTCACTTTAAAAATAAATAGAAAAATATTATATTTTGCACTAAATAAAATTACAATTTTACCAGTAAAATATTGTCAACATCCCCCTTTCTTCCCTTAAACTCTTTGGACAATGGGAACACCCAGTATTTTTTCGAAGTCAGGATTCTACTCCCCGTCTTAAAATTTTGTTCTCCTTTAAATATTAAATTTTTCAGTATTTGTTTTGCATTTCTAGGTAACTCGCTTGTTTAATGTTTTTGTTTTATTATTATAAGAGTAACCTAGAAAATTGTTTGATTTCTACTTTTTAAACCTTGACACTTCACGTATTGTTTTATGTACCAAATTTCCCAATGTTAAGTAACCCAATTAAAATTTAAATTTCCCAAAAATGTATATTTTTAAAATCCCCAAAATGTATACTTTTTATACTAGGTGTTCACAATATTTTGTGCCAAGTTATTGGTGATTGCCTTATGTACCAATAATTAGTGAAGACCCTGTATTTTTACATAACATCAGGTATAACGCAAAATTAAGTACAATATCCCTGGTCAAGAACAACTATTTGTCATTTCAAAAAAATGACCTTCTCTTTAACCCCTAAACCCATAAACACTTCGAAAACCTTAGGGATTAAAAGTCACGTAGCATCGGCCCATTGTCGGCACTCCTGGTGAAGAATTTTAATATGTCCCCGATTTTACAAACTCTTAAAACAAGTGGCAGCTGCGTTTGATGTGCGGAGATGAATTTTATTTCAATATTTGATAGTTTTTCGTGCAGCCGATACTCCCTTTCACCCTTTGTATTATTTGATATTCCGTTTTCCTGGAAGATTTTTTGGCATGAATAAAATCATATGCTCCATATTTTATGAAAAACTAAAGATTTTTTTCTGAAAGGAAAAAATAATTAAAAGTGGCATTTGGGTAAATTTAAATACCAATTCGTAACAGGTTATTTAAATTTAAGACATGAACTATGTTTTCCCATATACAATACCGGGTGTTTCTCACAGTTATATTTTTTCGTCTTTTTGAGATAAAAAGCAGAAATATTATGTAAATTGATATTCAACATTATTATGAATTGCTTGATCTATTTAGTTGTCGTCTCTTATTTCCGGTTTAACGGAAAATGACTGCGGCTTTTAAATTTTAAATGGTGCCACCGGTAAATTTTATCATATAGTATAGTATAAATATAACATTCTAATTACAGTGACAACACATACGACATTTTTGTACACTTCTGTTTTAAAAGTTTTGATTGAGAGTGCTATGATAAAAGGTAAATCGGTTAATTTTAAGTCAAGTACCAATAGAATGAATTTGATCGTCTTTTTTTACGACTTGTAATGGAACAGAGGCTGGCCTGTTAGCATATCCTAAAAGAGCAACTTATTTCAAACAATGTAGTTTCACATACATACTATTGTGTTGAAGGCGTCTTCCACAAAAATCACCAATAAAAAAATATATCAGGCAAATGCTATCAGTATAATTACAACAAGTTGGCTTGGAAAAACAAATTCAGTTGTTTGAACAAACGTTTTGACACCTAATGGTAATAATTTAAAAGATAATACATAAAAATTTAAATAAAGAAAACTGCTTTACACGTAATCTAAATAATAACAGAGGAATGCATGGGTAAAATTGTCTGTTATAGAATAATAGTTTCTTATAGATTTTGAGGTGCTGAAAAAGGAAAAATTAATAAAAAAATTCAGCATGTAAGGTTTTCTTTAAAATGAATGATTGTTACCCTAGTATAAAAATGCTATCATAACAATTTTTATTGATGACATTTACTTTACTTGTGAGTAGTTATTGAAAATATGTATGTAGTGTAATATGTGGGTTACTTTGTGCATCTGGTAGAAAGTTAAAAAAATTTAGCTCTAATTCTTCAAAAGATTAACTACAAAAAATATAACTGGGTTGTGTGCGGTAATTTAAAAGTTATATTTTTATAACTTGGATAACAACAGGGCTGTACTATAATTTTATGTTTTTTTTGTGTGAGTGGGTTAGCCGCAAAAAAGTAGGCATTGGATAAAAAAGGATTGGCTTCTGGAAGAAACGTCGAGTCTTGCAACAAAAAATATACTGCAAGAAAAATTTGTTTGATCCAGCCAAAGTGCTTCTACCTCTATTTCACATCAAATTAGATTCATAAAGCAATTGATAAAAGTACTATCAAAGCAGGAGAGTATTTTAAATATATTTTTAGCAAATTACAATAACTCTCAGAAGCTAAGCTTAAAGAAGAGATATTTTTGGTCCAGATATTCGAAATCTCATCAGAGACGGAGTCTTTGGAACTAGAATAAACTGTAAAGAAAAAGAATTCTGTTTTTTTTTCAATAAAGTGGCTAAATATTTCCTAGAAAATATTTTTTAGACTATGTTCAATTACTGGAAAACCTATTAGAAAATATCAGAAAATTGGAATGCAACATGAGCCTAAAAATTCATTTTCCAAAATCTCTCATGGACTTATTTTCAGAAAATTTTGGAAATTTAAGTGAGAAACAGGGTGAGAGATTCCATCAGAACAGAAAGGCTATAAAAGGACGTTATCAAGGAAGATGAAATATCAATATGATTGCAGACTATTGTTGGATGTTACAAAGGGAGGCGAATAAATACAGACGAAAATCTTTAAAAAGAAACTTTACTGATAAGTGGGAGAGGTACTACAAGGATTTATAGAAGTTACTTATGCACGCTGGTTAAGTTTTGATATTATAGAAATCAATTAGTCCATGTGAGCTGTACAAAGGTATTACCGAGATTTTTTTTTTGGAAGAAGCCTTTTCTAAAATATTATGTGTGTGGTACTAAATTGTTTAAAAAATAAATTGCCCCCTTTTAGAATATGCTAACGAGCCACCTTTGATACATTTAAAAACAGAAGGTGTTAGGAGCAGGGGATTTTTAAACTTTACTTCGTCTGTTGAAGTCGTAAAAAACAAATGATGATTAAACCTTTTTTTATGCATGGCTGCTTAAATCAAAATTAACAGCTTTAGCCTAATCATGGGACTGATAATTAAAACTTAAAATATTAAATCTTTAAAAGCAGAAGTGTAACCGCGATGCCGTCCCTCAAATAAAACATGTAGGCATTGTATACCCCGTTGTTGGTCATCTTTTTTTTTTGTCACAAGAAAGTTTTTGCGGCAGATTTACTTTATAAATGATTTATTTTGATATTCAAAATTTAAAAAAATATATATTATACACATATGATTTATTTTGATTTAAAAATTTAATACGAATTTCGAAAATTGAAGCTAAATTAAAATATTTAACTAAAATTGAAATATAGTCCCTTCTTTAGTGCTAAATACTAAATTTTTTAACATCTTCACATAACCAATGGCTAAACGCTTTATTAAATATACTTTAATGATTACGGATTTTTAGAACGTAGCAATAGCAATTCGATATTCTAATCAAGATTTAGTTATTTCTACATCTTTTTTCACTGATGATTGCCACATTTTTTTCTCCGTGTACCTAATTATTATGAGATCTGCTTACTCAATTTAATTTTCATATAATATTGATTGTCTTTTTATATTTGACGCAGAAAATTTTCACAGTGTTTATTATTTCCTGATGCGAAAAAATATACTGACTAAGATTGACTTATTTTTATTAAATAAAAACTAGTTAAATATCTAATAGCGTTGTATGAGAAGGTATTCAACGGTTATAGAAATATAGATTTGGTTTAAATAAATCTAATAGCTGATTCTTGAACGACTGCGATTTCCGAAAAAAAATCTTTGCTTGCCTTTAGCTCTCAAGTCGTACACGAATTTTTATATAGAATGTTTTCGTTGGTATATTTGTTACCTTTTTTACAAAGCTAACAGGATAAATTAATTATAAAAGGATAAATTAATGCTAAGCCGCAATTTTTTATTAAACGCAGCATCTTTCTAGTCAAATGAATCTAATAGTGGTTGTAATTTGTTGATGTAACAAGGAAGATAGGAACCAATCATAAAGTTGGAATTTTGTTGGAGACAGTTTTCAAAATGTGCCTCTGAATGTACGAAAAGTTGTGTAAAAATCTGAACTCTTTTACTTTTTATCTTTACATTTCTCATTGGCTCCGAAATTTGCTGAATATCTTATTTTTATTGATTTTTTCGACTAAATTAAAAAATCTAAGAATACATATTTTACATAATGCTTACAGCCCAATATGTTTATAATGATGGTAAAAAAATGTTTTTTAAAAAATATTACTTAATTTGTATGCTGAAGGTTTGTTAAACCATTTAAAAACTGCCCGCCTATGGCCAATTTTCGATTAAATATAGCGCGCTGGTAATAATGTCAACGTTTACAGAGGTACTTACTGGCGATAACTTGCTTTAGAGGATATTAGAATGGTGTCTAAAAATAATTTATTATAAACAATAAATAAAATGCAGGTCAGAATTCCTAAAGTGTCTCAACGCAAGGCTTGCTCAGTTATAATGCAGATTCTAGTATTCTTTGGTAGTTAAAAATATTACACCATTATTTGCAATATAGGTATAAAAAAAAGCATTAGAAAAAAACATATAAATGTTCTGGGTTAAATCATTTGAAAAAAAACTTTTACAGTTATCTAGTTTTGCCATATAATATTATCATTGTTTAGTCTTTGGGGATGGTAAGTTAACTAAAATGGAATAAAAAAATCTTTATTTTAAAGGAGATTAAAGTTCGTTTTTAAGTAAACAGATATTCTTACCATTTTTTTCCGAATCTACAGCAGTTTTATTAATCCAACTCCTTTTAAATCGGATAGGTCAAATGTTTCTTGCAGAAAAAACAAAATAAGTTTTATCTAGAAAAAAATTAGTTTCATCTGATACAGTAATATGTTTTTTTTCCAAAATGCGTTTTTCCACACCGTTATGGCAACAAATGGTACCATATTTTTAACCATTAAAAATACTTCTGGTATTTGCACTTAGCTGATAGTCGTTCAAGCTTTGCGTTGATACATTTAAGCTCTCCTGATCTGCATTAAATTTATTGTTTATGATAAATTGTTTTTAAACACTATTTAAATACCCTCTAATACCTTAGGTTTCGCCAGTGCGACCATAAATGTTTCCAAATGCCATTATTACCAGCGCGCTATATTTAATCGAAAATTGACCATAGGCGGGCAGTTTTTAAATGGTTAAAGAAACCTTTAGACATACAAATTAAGTTATATTTGTTGTTAAACATTTTTAAACACCACAATAAATAAATTATGCTTTAAGAATTATATAAAACATGTATTCTTAGATTTTTTAATTCGCTTGAAAAAAATGAATTTAATTAAGATATCTACCAAATTTTAGAGCCAACGAGGAACCTTAAGATAAAAAGTTAAGGAGTTTAGATTTTAACACTAGTTTTTATACATCCAGAGGCACATTTTAGAGACTGTCCGAGAACGATTTGGAAAAAATGTTTTTCGTTCTACCTTAATGATCAGTGAAAAAACTGATAAAAATAAAACTGATACCATTCTTTTAAAAGCTCTGTCGCTAACTGGATTCTAAATGTTTAGTAATATTTCAAATGACATTTCTCACGTGATTAAATAATCATGATTACAAGCAGTAGAAGCAAGTAATAGAACTAATAGAAGTGAAACTGATAATTTTTTAAAAGAATACCACTTGGGAATTTTTTAATATTGATCTTGTGTCAGCCTGATCCATAAACTCGTTTAAAAGGATCTTTAAACCTCTACCCGGGTTCATAAATTGGATCCTTAACTCGGGTTGGATCCTGCTGACCCAGGTGAAAGCCAGGGTTAGTCGGGTTAAATAGTATTGTCAAAATCAGCTGTTTCATTTTTAAGGTTTTAATAATTTATGTCGTGTTTATTACAAAAAAAGTACAAAAAACATTAAATTGATATTTATTGATTATTTACAGCTTCAATATTTTTAAAATCGTTAAAATTAACTGGACGGCCAAGAATAAAGCAAAAGTTGTGGTATCATCATTAATAGTTTTGTTTTGACACAAAGCCGACGAATTGTGGGCTAAGGCATAAAAAATCAGAAGCGGCAAAAGGAATAGCCTACGGGCGGTAAATCCGCCACTGGTTTTGACTGAAAACGTGACGTGTAAAACGTTCTGAAAGGTTCTGGCTTCTGTCATTTTTGGGTTAAGATTTTAACTATTTAAAATATTAATGTTTTTTTAACACAAAAATATATGTTTTTGCACTATTATATAAGAAAAATATTTTTAGGATTAAAAATCTAATATTAAGGCTAATGCAATAAAAATTTTGTTTTATTCATGTTTTTTTTTAACTAAACATAATCTAATTAAAGTCTTGCTTTAATATATTAAGAATAAAGGGTTAATATTTTTATGAATGGTGCTACTAATATTATAAAATAAACAAACTAATCGCAGATTACTAAGAGGCAAAAACAGACATTTTCGTGTCTCAGGTGCAAAACAAGACATTTTTAATTTTTTAACCAAAATATTTTGGTTTGATTTTGGCAGGTTTTTTACTCGAAACAACTTATGTGTCAAACGTCTGGTTTTGCATTTAAGTATACGCTTGATAGTTACGAAATTGTAAGACAACAAAATCAAATTTATTTGTAAGAATTTGGTACATTTATTCATATATCTTCGGAAAACTCAACGGATGTCTTATGTATCTATTATAGCAACATCAAAGTTCGCATACACACGCATCAGGATGGCATGTCATCGGTGGCGGAACCGAACCACTCTCGGATCGGGCTGTCGTCTGTCAGTTTAAACCGTCTCAAACAAGATGGATGGCCGCTGAATGGAAATCAAGCGGCGGAAGTGCTCCGAGAGCGAAAGGGTGCGGGCAGCCCCAAAAACCACCCCATCGGAGGGTCGGATCGTAAAATCATCGAGGTAAGGAATCGGGACCAAGCCAGTAGTATTTTAAATCTATCACTGACAGTAAAGGTATGATTTCGAGCAGTGGCGTGGCTAGGGCTGCAGGGGCTTTGAGGCAAAAAAGTAAAGTAAAGCCTCTTAAAATTTAAAGACCAAATAAAAGCCCCTTATGATAATATTAGCCTGCCGTGATGCTCGGAATCATACCAAAGGTATGATTCCGAGCACGGTGGTGGCAGGCGGCTTACCTGAAGTTTTTTTTTATAAAAATATTTTAAATTAAGGTAATATAATAGTAATAAATATATTTTGATTAAAAAGCTTTTTAAACCCAAATAATAAAGCGTGAAGCAAAAATTGTGAGGTACTCTTAAAATTGTGTTTTATCAAAAACTAAGTATTGGAGCTCTTAATTTATTAAGAACTAAATTTATTTCATTGTAAATTATTAGAAAAATATATTTAATGGTAAAAAATTTGCTCTTCAATAGTATGTATCTATGGCCTAAGAAAATAAATATACAGAGTGTTACAAAATAAGATGCTGATCATTAAGGTTATTAAGCCTCGTGTGATTTTAAGAAGAAAAGTTCAAATAAAGAGATGCCCTATATCCCTTGACTTTTAAGCTACAAAATGTTAAAAAAAACTACTTAATATTAAGGTACCGCTGGACTTCTAGCATTAGAGTTCCTATAATGTAATGATCACATAATTTACATATGTTTATGAAATACTTATTTTTTTTTACTTATACCTAAATTGACCACGCAATTTCGCGAAAATCGCACGTCGAACAAAAAAAATAAGTAAAGAAATCAAATTTGCCCTTAAATGAATGGGAACAATAATAGTTGTTTTTTTAACCCGCAGTGGCGCACATAATAATATTCAAAAAATATTTAGTGTACCTTTCTGTACGGGCGCCACTGGTTAAATTTTAAAAAAATCTTCTACATTAAGAAATGACTGATACTCTAAGGGTGTGTGCTGAATTTCATAAACATTTCTAGAAAGTTATGAGAAAGAAGAGATTTTTCTTAAAATTTAAACACCCTGTAGCTTAAAAGTTAAGGGGTTTAGGATATGGATTTATTTAATTTTCTTTTTTAAAATCACCTTAGAATTTACACCATTAAAGATCAGCATCTTATTTTGTAACACCCTGTATTTTTAGATACTTTTACTTTGGACACTTTATTTTGATAATAAATACCTAGTAAGTAACTAAGATTACTGACCTTTTAAACCAATAAAATACATTTTTTATTGTGGTAACTAGGATCACTTACTTTTAAACCAATGAATTACATGTCTTGTTCAGGTGTTCTTCTCAAATTATAGTACCCAAAGTATAGTATATGCTAAAATTATGCTTTGTCATATTTTATACGTCGACAGTCCCTACAACCTTTAATCTCTAAATATCCTACAGGGATTAAAGCAATTTTGTACGCAGATTTTGGTTGATATGTTTGTAAAACCAATTTCAATACAGCTTAATTTAAAATCCCTTATCATTTTGTTATTAAAAATATTATACGGATAATGTTTAACGATATTTGGAAAACAGGAAGATACATATAGGGGTTGATGATACGATTTCGTATAGAAAATTATAGGATTTTGAAATTACTGCTTATAAGAATAACTTGTAGATATAGTACTTACAGTAAATTTTTTCGGTCAGTTTATTTGAAGGGTTTCTAGCAAAAACCGCATTTGTCAAATTTGTCCACTTTTAAGTCATTGGCAACATTGTATCAAAATATCGTAGTTTGTTATCTAAAAATTATTTCCACCAAAAACAGTTGTTAGCTTTATTCGTAAAGATAAAGGATAGATCGTTCGGAAAAACCGCACTTGTCTTGACTTGTGTTGTATTTGAAGAAAATTAAAGATAAAATTATCCATAGATAAATATGTTCTTAAGAACCCCCGACCTCAAATTAAGATAAAATCGTTAAGAATGTATCGCATTCAGGCGAAAAACAAGTTTTTGGAGATAAGGGACAGTTATAGTGGAACAAGAAAACAATCCATACTTCGAAGTAAAATATCTCTATGCAATGAACTTTTACTTTTTTCGTTATAGCGAGAACCTTTAGCCATTAATCCCATAAAAATAAAAGACCTACAGACTCTCAGCAAGGTACTAAGCAAAAAGAACATACCAGATTCTATGATGCCCTACGACCAACAGAATCAAACATTGCTGAATTAAGCGACGTCGATCCTGAATATAACATCAGTGGGTGTGACGAGTAGAAAAAATGATATTCACGTATTTAGAATAGAGGTTTAAGTTTGTATTTAACATCGAATAATTATTATTTAAGTGAACTTTATCATATTCCAATAAAATATGTTTTGTAAGTTTATTTTTATTTTCTTGGAAAAACAGCACTTGTGAAACAAGAAAATCTAATTTATGATGTTAAAACGTTTTTAGATTTACTTAATCATTAATTGTTTTATTATGTATTTTTATTAACAAACCATCCAGGAGCCGCCTTTTGAAGTAATAAATATCTGAGAAGATAAAAGGCTTTTTTAGTTTTCTGTAAAACGCTATTTTTTGACAAGTGCGGTTTTTGCTAGAAACCCTTTATTTGTGACAGAACTTCTTTTAAGAAATAATCGTTTTATAACATTTGTACGAAGGGCACTCTTAAATTTAGTGTTTACTTATTTTTTAAATTGAAGAATTACAGATTACAAAGTTAAATTGTGATAAATGCTAAAAAAACTTTAATTGGGAAACTCCTTCTTAAAATCCAGTTTAACAACCCTATTTGTTTTGCAGGTTTTTAATTTTTATCTGTTTTGTATTTTACCTCAATATATAAAGTAATAAATTATATATGACCGGGATTAGTTAGTTAACTCTCTTTTCGCGATATACAGGGTGGTCCCCAAGTAATGGGCCAAAATTCAACTAAAGAATTGTAAAGTTAAATATTGCGATTTATCTAAACTTATCTTAGTACAAATATTGATATTAACTAAGTAGAGGGGGTCAAAGTTCAGTATCTAGGGGTTTTCTTACATAAGGTATTTATATCTAATGTTATTTTTTAGGTGTTAACAGCTATAAAACGCTACCTACACTACTCTAAATTTTTTTAAAACGTCGCAACCTGTTTGTGCTTCCCTGTATATACTATTTGTACTATTTGAGTAAAATCTTAATCTCTTCTGTATTTTTTACATAAAAAAGGTATACTTTGTAAGAACCGTTTTTTAGATATTTACGTAGTTATTTAGTGCAACACAAGAATGTCGTTGTAACAGCGTATTAGCCACAACTACAAATGTCTCATCATAAACGAATTATTTATTGTAGGTATCTGACCATATACGTTTTGGTTGCACTAAACCACTTAAATGCAAATACAGTAATGTCCGCTTATAACGAACCTCAAGGGACCGGCAAAAAGATTTGCTAAAGGCAAAGTTCGTTATTTGCGAAAATTTTTATATATTATGTTTATTATTGTTTTAGTTTGTATGCTACAGATTGGTTCGCTATAAATGAAAGTTCGTAATAAGAAGTGGGCTAGTTATAAACGGACATTACTGTATCTTGAAAACTGTGGCCTAGGGACAAATTTACAAAGTATACCTTTTCTTGTGAAAAAAGCATAGGATAATTTACTGGTTTATTTAGATGGTACTACAGAGTAGCAAAAAATATTTGGGTCGTTTTAGAGACATCCAAAGTGGTGCATAGGTTGCGTCCTTTAGCTAACAAATAAATATTAACATGAGATAGCTTAGGTTAAAAAACCCTTAGATACCAAGATTTATTAAAATATTCAAAATGTACCAAATATTATCAAAATAATGTAAAAATCTTTTTTGAACTTTGACACCCTGTATCTTACTTAATACAACTTTTTACTAAGTTTGATTAAATCGCAATATTTTAATTTCACAATTTTTTATTTGAATTTTGGCCCATTACTTAAGGGCCACCCTGTATTGATCAATTTCAATATCTCTACCAAAACAATTATAATATATAATATAATTATTATTATAATATATAATATAATTGTTTTATTTTAAGTTTCGATTACCACGCTTTATCCATGGCTTTAATGAACATTTCATTAAATTTTTTTCTGTGCCTTAAACCTCTTTTTCCTTTTTCACAACTTACGTATTAAAAAAAATTACAAGCAAAAATGTCATACAATGTTCTTCTAAGTTTTTTTTTTTTAAACTACCTTCGGGATGATTAAATAAGTGTTGACTTTGTCGTTAAAAAAAAAACAATACTTTTTTGAGCACAAACTAACCATACCACTTCATCTCCTCCGCCCAACTATGTACCTAGGAAAGATGGCTTCTGTTCCTCAATCTAGGCCAATTAAAAAAATTGGTCGTTACTATGTCAAAAGGTCTATAACAACGAATGGTACGCCCAAAAAAAAACTATTTCTGGAGCACATTAAAAAAAAACTGGACCAAAACACCGTCCGACGGAAGATAAGACAAGACTTACTTCAAAAATGTTTTTATATTATCACGTTTTTATATGTAACCACTAGAAATAGGATGGTAATAAAATTTCGTTATATCGTTAAACAATACTGTACGTGTTCTCAAAACTTACGCCCCCATTTAGTATTAGGAGACCTTGCTGCAATTACCTTTTTCAAATATTAATTTCAGTTTATTCAACAGTATTTATAAAAACTACTTAATTTATTTTTCAAATATCCTTAGATACTGAAAATACACAGTTTTCCCCTAAATTCAAAAGTCGTGCAACAAATAAATTTACAGCTAATAGAGTGTTAAGTAAATGGGGAGAATTGGGAAATAGCGTCTGAACGTATGTGTACGCGAGAAACTTCTCGTATGCTCGTAAATCTACTCTTCTGCAACAGGCTGTTTTGTATTTCAGTTGCAAACATGATAATAAATATAAGTGGGATTTTTGAAAAAAAATACAACTTTAGTACAAAATAGATCTAACTCATGTTTTAAAGAATGATTGAGCTTCTGACCTAGACTAAAGACTGGTGAAAACACAGTCAATGGACTCTTACGAATAATCCCTAAATAAACTATAAAAAGATAATGACAGAGATAAAAAAATGCAAATGATAAATAGCTAGAGCAGTGATTGTGAACCTTTTTGTATAAACGTGCTTTTTCTGTAGAAAAATGTAAAATGATGTCCTTGCCGTGCCATAGATTATTTTTAGAGGCCAAAAAATTTTAAAGAGAAAAAGAAGGCATCATTTACTTCTACCTTTAAAATGAAAGATGATCGTACTGTCCAATACGTAGTCCAATAGGTAGTAAAAAAGCTTTTACTTCTACGCATATTAAAATATTACAAATAACAACTACATGCCCGCGTGCCCAAATTTTAGGTCGCATGGCATCTTGGGCACGCGTGCCATTGGTTCGCAATCACTGAGCTAGAGCTTTCGCATAGCTTACCTTTACCTCACCACAGTACCTCGTGAGTCGAAAAATATATATTTTACAGGACAGACAAAAACTGTTGAATAGTATTAATTTGGTAAATGGATGCGTTATTTTTTTAATAATAATTTTATCTAATTAAACGGCCACTAATTTTCAAATTATATTTTGCAAGTTGATATGGTTTATTATTTAAAAGTGTATAGGGTATCAAACAACGAAAATGATGTGGTTTTTTAAAGAGTGTGCAATACAGACGTAAGTTTTATTTGAAAGTAATGTATCCTCATTCATATTATAATATAAAAACGCTTTTTCTAAATATAAAATAAAATCAATTTTAACGTTTGCACTAATGTTTACCTAGAAATTTATTATTTAATAAAAAAAACAACCTGAATCGCCTTCTTACTTTTTCCAAGCTTCATTATCTATAAATAATTGCTTCTTTATTTTTGTTAATTTTACTAAGATATAGCAAAATAAGTTAAGTAAAAAATAAAACAATAATAACACTTTTGTCAGTTTCGATTAAAAAATTGGTTGTCTGTAAAGTCGGTTTACGTACGATGAATTTACGTGATAACGTCATAAGGTATTTACTTAAATAATACAGATCAACTACAAGTAACAATGTAGCATTAACATTTTATTTTCAACTTTTGAAAAAACAAAAGAAAATTAAACAATTTACACCACATTCACTTTTCACTGCACATCCTGATTGACGAAGACATGTAAATGTATTATTGTATAGAAGGCGGACCGCTCAAAGTAGGAGAGAAACAGATGTCGAATGCGGAGGCCGATTGTGCCTCTTCCGCGCTCTCGCTTGCACTTCAAGCTTTTAATGGAACGCCGCATGAGTTATGTTTTTTGTGCATGCGGTCGGCTCCATCGAATTATAAGACGTTATCACGTCAAAAAATAGATGTTATTTTAGAATTTAAATATTTTTTTGTGATAGGTGTGTTTATTACTGTTAAAAGCTAAGAAAAGTAATTAACCAATTTTAATCTGTAACCACCTTAACCAAAATTTTCCAATTTTGAAATATTTTTAAACTTCTTTTTTAGATTAACTAAACGTTCCTTAACGTCAATTGATTTTGTGCAATTCAAACATGGACAGAGCAATCCCTTTTTAATAACAGCAATAGTCTAAAATCCGAATAGCAAGCGACCTACACCCATCTGTTTGCCAACAATAAAACTATATAATATTAAATAAAGTATTTAAACATAGATATTTCTACAGGGTTTCTTAAGAATTATTGAAATTAAAGCAATAACCTCAAAATTTTTGACACATCCTGTATAATGGCAACCTCTTTTTTTTCTAAATACATTTTAATGTTGGTTAATAAAATATGTATGATTAAGTAATACTGAATATACCAAAAAAATGTAATAATTAAAAAAATAAATAAATATAAAAAATTCCATGCATTGGTAAATTAAAGAAAAAAATAGTTATATATAGTAGTACTGTCATGTAGAGTAGAAAAAATTAAAATTGTCATTATACAAGGTATGTCAGAAATTTTAAGGTTATTTTTAAATTTAAATATATACTTTTGTTTAAATACTAATACTAAATAGTGTATATCCGGTAAACAGATAAATGCAAGTCGCATTCTATTCGGATCTTGGATTATATTGTTTATTTAAAGGCAGATTATTTTATTTTAGGTGTCTCCCTACAATAACAACCGACTTTAAATACCCTTTTATAGGCTCCACTCTCATGTATTTATGTATACAGTGTGTGCCAGAATGAGTGTTACAAAAGGACAAATGGACCAAACTTTTTGAATTTTAAATCGATATTTTGAAAAAGCTGGTTTCATGGTGTACTAAAATATTTATTATATTTTAATTTTCTTTTAAATGAGTTATGTAAAAAAATGACTAAAACTTTTTTTTTTACTTTAATGCTTTAACTTTAAATTTTGACATAAAATTCAATTCTAACCACATGTACACCTACAATCTTGTTAAATTTTTAAAAATTAAAATGTTTTTCTTTTTGATATTTCTCACATTTTTAGTTAGAACTCGCCCTTTATAATCCCAATGAAAGTAAAATTTTGTATTTCTTAGTTCTAGACCGTGCGACTAGTTTTCCCAAAAAGCTGATTTAAAATTCAGAAATTTTTTTCAATTTGTCCTCTTGTAATATCTATCCTGGGACACAATGTATATGTTTGTATTTATGTAACTCCTAATTTATTATATTATTAACGTCATCTATACATATAATACTGTTTATGGTACTGTCAGTAACCAAAAAGAAGACTTTTTACACGCTTTTATTTTAAAATATGTCCAGAAAAATACTAACGTACCGTGGGTGTCTTAAGCGAGATAAGAGGTAACTGGTAACTTTTAACAATAATTCAAACCCAAAAGTAAAAAATAAATAAAAAAAAAAATAATAAAAGACAGGCTTTTAAAACACATCGAATAAGAAGTTGTCATTTTTTTGTATATCGAAAGCCCATTGCTTTTTATAATAATATACTAGTATTTTTCGTTCATTATTGTTTTAGGACGATTTTTAACTTTTTAATTGGATGTGCTTTAAAAACCAGTTTTTTAAGTTTTTTTTCTGTAACTCTATTCTGTAACAACTTAGTAGTGTAATAAAAAAAAGTTTAGGTATATTATTGTAGGTTCCTAAACCCATCACTAAACCTGACTTGGAAAACAAACGCAGAGCGATGCAGATATCTCTTTCGCAGGATCTTAATTTAATATTGGATTGGGGCGCTAAAAATCTCGTTCATTTTAATGCATCCAAAACACAAACATGTTCCTTGTCGCGAAAAGAGTCATCAAATACTCATCCTCTACTTATGAGCGGCCAAGTTTTACAGAGCAAAGAACCTTTAATCTTGTGGGCGTCACATTTGAAAGTAACCTTAACTGGCATAAACACATTATGTCTATAGCCATGGCAGCTTCAAAAAGCTTGGATTTCTCTTTCGAGCCAGAGAGTATTTTTCCCCTTCTAATTTATTCACTTTATATGTGTCCAAAATTCGACCTCACTTGGAATATTTTTCTCATATCTGGGGCATGGCGTCCCCCACAACCCTAAGCATTCTTGATTCTATTCAAAGAAGAGCTATTCGACTCATTATTGATCCTTCACTTACAGAAAGGCTTCCCTTTCTTGCCCATCGTCGGGCTGTGGGGGATTTATCGCTTTTTATAGGTACTTCAATGACTTCTGCTCTGAAGAATTGTCCAGTATAGTTCCTCCACTCACGGTTCCCAACAGAGGAACTCATGGTTCCGCGCGTATGCATCCCGTACGTTCCAACTGGACAGGCCCCGAACTTCCCACTATGTTCGTTCTTTTATCCCTAGAGTTTCTAGATTGTGCAACCTGCTGCCAACGGAGGTCTTTCCTTCCTCCCCAAATCTTCAAGTATTTAAGTCTCGTGTCAACAAACTCCTTCTTACCTCGCTTAAGACACCCACGGTACGTTAGTATTTAGGCTTTTAGCCTTCGTGGTTTGTCCAAAGATAAAAAAATATATGTTATTGTAAGTGGTTGCCAAAATAGGCATATTAAATTTATTCTCTTTTTATTTGTCATTATACTTAAGTAATCTAAAATTAATGCCATTTTTTAAAAACTTGTCTTTGTTTTAATTTTTTTCCAACGCCCAAAAAAAAATGTATTAAAATATGATAATTTTAAACCAAGGCCACCAATATGAAAGTGCGTTGTATAGATCACATAGATATCTTCGAATATCCGGGATATTCCTTTCATCGCCGTGTTTGAACTTCTTTGTAGCCGGTCCCATTGAAAATCGACAGAGGCGCATAAATATCGCGGAAAACCGTGCCGCTTTGGAATCAGTCAATAAAAGAAGAAAAATCCGAGGGGTGGAATCATGGCGGCCGTATGCACGCGGACGGGTGCAGACTTATGAATAAAACAAAAGTTTTAAGAACTATCAATATTCTATTGAATCGCGAAAGCCTCCCTGTCGATGCAATCCCAGAAAAATATGCTCGTGGTTTTTGTATATTTATTGTGTTATATTAAAGTTAAACGCAATATAAATAAAAACATATTTAAAAAAGTAAAAAAAAACTAACTTTTACATAGATTGGGTTATGTAATTTTAAAAATACCCTTCTACTGTTTAAGTTATATATACAGTAAATCAGTTACTATGAATGGACGCTTTTCAAGCTTTCATTAAGTATGTGCTGGAGTGTCTCAGGACTAAGTACTGGCACCAAAATTGTTTTTTCTTTACATCAACGACCTTCTTTTGTTCACAACTAATTCCATTCATAGTTTTGCCAAAGATAGTATCCTTCACTTCAGGGTCCTTAATCAATCTCTAAACTTAATTTAGAAAACAAACGCAAAGCGATACTGCTCTTTCGAGACAACAACCCCTTCTAAATTATGTACTTTGTATGTGTCCCAAATCCGACCACCTTTGATCTGGGGCATAGTGTCTTCCACAACCCTTAGCATGCTGGATTCCATTCAAAGAAGAGCTGTTTGTCGCATTAATGATCTTTCACTTACAAAAAGGCTTTCTTCTCTCGCCCATCGTCAAGGTGTGGGGGATTTGTCACCTTTTATAGGTACTTCCATGGCTTCTGCCTTTCCAGAATATTTTTTCCACTTTTCCAACAGAGAAACTCGTGGTTGTGGCCCGTATGCATCCCTATACGGTCCAACTGGACAGGCCCCGAACTTCCCAATTTGTATTCCTTTATTCCTAGAGTTTCTTTCTTTCGCTTCCCCCAAATCTTTAAATATTTAAGTCCCGTGTCAACAAACACCCCCTTATCTCGCTTAAGATACCCACGGTACGTTTTAGTATTTAGGCTTTTGGTCTTCGTGGAGTTTCAAAGATAAAAAAGTTAAAACTCTACTGGTTATCCCAAGATGTTTTTACACCCGAAATTATTTCCAAACTTTTAAATTTTAAAGGCAACAAAGATCGTTAATTTAGTTGATTTTACCATTTAATTTAGTACTTGTTGCTGTTGTTACAGAACAGGTAAAGAAAATTTCGACACCAAGCAGGTAGTGACTAAAATTTAATACAATTTTTGATTAACCGATTTTTTGTTTAAAAAATGTAAGTTATTAAATTACTATTATAAATACATTTATTTTATGATAACGTGGGACTACTTTTAAAGAAAACAGAAAAAAATTAGCTATGCTTGATGAAAGAAAAAAAATGTTGATTTTGTATACATGGTTAAAAAAAAAAAATAAAAACATGATTTTTCTCTAAGAGTAAACTACCTTTATTTTTTATTTTTAAGCAAAATGTAATTGGAAAATGTATTTAGAATATTGTGGATAATCGATAAAACAATAATACATTTTTTTATTGAACTTTATAATTTGGCGAAAACGTCTTGATTTACAAAATTGTGTTGTATAGGAATTTGGAGAAAGCAGGTAAAAAAAATATGAGTGTGTTTTAGGTAATTTTATTATAAAAATTTAAAATAATTAATTTTTGATACCTTTAAAACCAGTTTCAAATTTTTTTTGCAGGACAATAATAAAGTCATTTAAATACTATTCTAAATACATTTTTTAATGATATTTCGCTGAAATATAAAACACAAAGGTAGTACTCTTGGAAAAAATCATGTTTTTTTAAGTTTTTGCAAACTCTGTATACAAAATCAGCATATTCACTTTGTGAATCCCTTTTTTTACAAGCAAGAATATTTATGGAAAATGTACTTATTTTCGAAAAATGAAATTTTTGGTCCTTTTGTACTCTTGTTAATCCCATCTTTGGACAGTCTGTATAATTAGTAACTATGACCATGCATTTTTTAATGGTAATAAGTGTTTAATTGAATTACAAAAAAAAATATTTAAACAAAAAGCAATTAAAATCCATATGTCATCGAAACATATCAAAACAAGCAAAACAATGACAGGACATGATTGAATGTTAGAAAATGGCCCAGCGGGCAGAGACGAGATACGCGATACCCTGAGAATGCGGAGATAAACATGTGATTGTTGAATATGTCAATCATCGGACAAGTAGGGATCTGGTCGCCATGTTGCCTCCCTGGCTCGGTGACAGTTGACGAGCGCTGACTGACAGGCAGGGCCTCCCCTTATCAAATGTCGGACGGAGCGACGCGACTCGACGAGCATGGGATAACAATTTAAATTTTTAATTTCCTATTTCTCCCTTGTGATAGATAAAATGAGAAAAAGTTTCTTTATCGACCATTTTCAATTTAATAACGTTAAGCTCTTACTGCCTTAAATTTTCCATACAATATTACATTTTATAAATTTAAAAAAACTTTAAAATATAAACATAAAATATATGCTGTATATTATACAGGGTCATGCAAATTAATTATCCGCCATAAGTAACTAATGTAATAAGATTAAAAAAAAATTGGTACACTTGTTGTATTTTAACACCATTTAAAAGTAAAATACCTTGATAATAATTGCCATTTAAATGACTTATTTTAGAGGTTACAAAAAAAAATCATATGTAATATATTCAATTTCTAATAGTATCGGAAGTATGGCCATCCTTAGCAGTTTGAAAGTAAACTAGCAGTTTTGAAATATACCATGTCTACTACGGTCATATTTTCGTGTTAACCGTATTCATCGAAGTGGTTCAAACCGCATTTAAAATGACAATATAAAAATGAAAGTTGGATAGAGACGGGTACTTATATGTTTTGAAAATGTTTGGAACCGTATTAACACGAAAAAACGCTTCATTACACCATTTAAAATGCATTTTGACGAGAAGTCTATTTCTTATGGTTGAAAATATATCCATTCTTATTTAAAAATTATGTTAAACTTTTATTATATTTACAGCACCACGCTTTAACATAGATAAAATGGAAATAAACTATTTTTAAGATTTGGATGACTATACATTTATCAAAATGAGACTTGGTGTAGGTAAATTGTTTGGAAAGACGACAGTTATAAGAGCCTGCATATTTCCACATTTTTGCATTCTTGAAACAAATCTAAATCAGAATTTAAAACTTATGCGCCTTCTTGATTTTTTAAAAGCCATTAGAATATTCCGTTTAGAAGCCCAATATTTTTTTTATGTCGTTATTTTTAATCCGATCGCAAATAAGTATCGTCAGATTTGTTATTTTTTTCTTTCTTGTCTAAAAATGGTTGCCTTTAAAAAATAATAGTTAGACACGAAAATGTCAATTTTTCAACTAATTTTATTTTTATATTTCTTACTAGTAACTAAAACTTAGCAGTTTCTATTTTGCTGACATCACCTGAAGTGCTTAGATTAATTTGCGTTCAATCATGGCCATCTAGTTGTAAGGAGTCATCATCATTTCAGCAATCCAAAAATAACAAAATATACAAGGTGTTCCATTAAAAAATTAAATCTGGAGTCATTGCTGGTGAAGCCGGAAATGACTGGAAAGTAAAAAATAAGCGAAAGTTCTTCCTTTTCCCATTTCATTTAACTAAACCAAGTCTCATTTTGGTATGTCTAATACCCTAGGGTTGCTCCTATAATAAATTTGTTGACACCCAGTATAGGTGTTGTTTTCTTTAACAATAATTTACTTAAAAGGTAAAAAGACACAGAGAGTATTTCCCATTCAACACATAGTTTGTATACAGGATCAGCTAAATGATTATACACATAGGCAATGTGAGGAAAAGAGATAGTCTAACGTGAATACCGGCATGTAAACATGGGTGACTAATAGTGCTTGTTTTGTTATTGCATTACTGGTCGATATACTTTTAACTATTGCCTATACACTCTAAGTGTAACTCTTAGTGTAAGTGTAACGTATTTAAGTTTTTAAAATTAATAATTTTTGCCTTTAATATATATTTTGTAATACAACAAAACTAATTTTAACTCAAAGAAAAGATGATTATTTCTCTTTAAAGTTTATTTTTGTAGCGGTTAGTTTTACATAATTTTATTATGTATGACTTACACTTTTTAAAAATATTACCTGTAAAAAAATAAATAAACTAAGTATCAGCAAGTAATGCAAGTATAAAACAAAACTGCACAAAATGTTTTTTCTTTACAAAACAGTTTGCTTTTATTATGTTTTTGTTTTAGGATTCTTAAGAAGTTAAAAGTGGCAAATAATTAAATTTTTGCAAATATTTGGTAGCGTTGCCACACAACAGGGATGCGAGCGCATGAGGACCGCAACTGATTTATGAAATTGTTTAGGTTGGTATGATATTTATTAGAAATTATTCTTTAAATTACTAAATAGTTTTACGCAATTTTTTGGCTAATATTACATATACTCAATAACCATTTCTCGGCACGGTCATTTCGTATGGATAATATCAAATTCTACAGTGAAAAATTAGCTTTGAATATTTATTTTTTAATTAGATAGGGATTTGACCATGCCGAGAAATGGTATTTATTTATTTACGCGAAAACCGCAACTACATCAAATGTAAAAGAATCAAGAGATTACATTTGTGTAAATGTAAATGGGGATTAAAAAAAAATATTTTAGAAAAATGCAATGGCATATCATTTGTTTCTTAAAAAATATTTACCCTAAATCCCTTATGAACGACAGTGGTAAAAATTATTTTTTTTGTATACCAAAAAATGTCTTCTGGTGCATGCGAGGCGTCCCCTTAATTTTTTCAAAATATCTAAATTGATATAAAAGTTTTTGTAGAAAAACACATTTTTTTAGCTCCCTGTAGTTCAAAAACCAAGACGTTTAGGACATATATTATATGAATATTTTTTATTGTAGAATTACACATTATTTCTATTAATGTATGCAAGAAACTATTAAATAATTTTTTCCCAAAGTAGATATTTATTTTTTTTGTCTACCAACACTATGTCGCGCACGTTGTTGCCAATTGTGTGATGGATTTTGTTTGACTGTTTTTCTTCTGAAAAATGTATTTAATAAGCAAGTTTTTTTAGAGCCGGTTAATTAATAAATATGATGTGTTAATTTATTTTGCGCTATTAGGCATACGATTTTAAATATTGAGGGTGCAAAATTAATTTATTCTATGACTTAAAAGTTCTAAGTTTAGCATTTTTTTCCCGAAATATCTGATTTTCGGACATATATGTTATAAAGAACTTTTTGCTTAGAATAATTCTAGGAATTACCTAAAATTATGAAATTTATTTTTCTAAGCCCCTGTACTGAGTAAAGATACTTAGTAAGTAACTATTGTTACTGACTTGTTATACCAATAAAATAATTTTATTATTGTGGAATTTAGGGTTTCTGACTTTTTCAACCAATGAAATACATTTTTGTTTAGGTATTTTTCGCAATATTAACACATTTTACTTTATGTGTAATAAAAAAATTGTGTCTTAAAACACAAACTAGACGCTATAAGAAAATCTCAGTTTAAAAAGCATTTTACATGTAACTAATACCTATACATTTTTTATAATATTTAAGCAAATAAAAATGTGTATTAATAAAATTATTTCTCCGATTCTAGAACATAAGGTGTGTTTTTTTATCTTTGGACAAACCAGGAAGACCAAAAGCCTAAATACTAACGTACCGTGTGTGTCTTAAGCGAGGTAAGAGGGAGTTTGTTGACACGGGACTTAAATACTTGAAGATTTTGGGGGGAAGGAAAGAACTCCGCGGGCAGCAGGTTCCACAATCTAGAAACTCTAGGGATAAAAGAACGAGCAAAGTGGGAAGTTCAGGGCCTGTCCAGTTGGACCGTATAGGGATGCATACGGCCGGAACCACAAGTTTCTCTGTTGGGAACCGTGAGTGAAAGAACTATACTGGACAATTCTTTAGAGCAAAAGCCATGAAAGTACCTATAAAAAAACGCTAAATCCCCCACAGCCTGACGATGGGCAAGAGAGGGAAGCTTTTCTGATTCTGAAGGATCATTAATAAGACGAATAGCTCTTCTTTGAATAGAATCAAGAATGCTTAGGATTGTGGGAGACGCCATGCCCCAGATATAAGAACAATATTCCCAGGGAGGTCGGATTTGGGACACATATAAAGTGTATAAATTAGAAGGGGAAAAATACTTTTTCGCGCGAAAGAGAAATCCAAGCTTTTTGAAGCTGCCGTGGCTATAGATACAATGTGTTTGTGCCAGTTAAGGTTACTTTCAACTGTGACGCCCACAAGATTGAAGGTGTCTTTGCTCTGTAAAACTTGGCCGCTCATAAGTAGAGGATGAGTATTTGATGACTCTGTTCGTGACACGGAACATGATTGTGTTTTGGATGCACTAAAATGGACGAGATTTTTGGCGCTCAATTCTTTTCCAAAATAACTTAATATATTTGAAATATTTGTACACATTTTTAAAGCTTTTTAGTTTATTGGTCCTTTTGCTTGGTATTTAAAAAATTATTCAAACATATTTTTAAGAAATTGATTAAATAAATAATTTGTATTTTTTATCTAGAAAAAAAAGCACATACAACACTATATTTGGTATAGCGTTAAACATTATTTTTTAATAACATTACCCCATGCTTGTCTCGACTGATAGCATCATATGCGTGACTGTGGTTGTCGTGTCAAAACGAAAATGGCTGCCGAAGTCGAATGAACGAACCAGCTCTGTTTTATTTTTCTTTAAAAATTATGCAAATAACATGTTATGTCGATGTGTTTTCTTGATTAAAAGTTGAACACAACCTGATATTAGAGTGTATTATTGTAATAGCTGTGGGGAATATAACATGGTATGTTGAAGGAAAATAAATAAAAAATATTGTAATAATAGGGTAAAAACATTTTTTGTTATTTGTTGCTAACATAACACATCAGTGTTTCATTTTCAATGGATATTTACAAAATACGAAGGTAATCTGATACCGTTAACACGACATTCCTATTTTTTTAGTTACATGCGTTACATCTTATCTACCTGGTCTATAAATAATAAGTGATTGACCTCACGAAATGCAAGAGGTTTTAAACACTTTTCGCGGCTATTAGTTTTGTGTTTTTACTAGTTTAGGTAATATTTTTATTTAATTTACCAAAAATTATAAATGAAAACTTGTTAAAGTCATACAACTTTAAAAAAAGTCAGATATTTTGTCTCGTCGCACTGTGGCTAAAAATTACCAACTGCCACATTGTAAATTTACAAAATATATTTTTCCACGACCGTTAAAAAATGCAGTTTTTCTAGTCGTTAACATGAAGATAGAGTATTCCCTTCTAGTTCACTCTATAAAGTGTTAAAAAAGTAACTTTTTAACACTTGGAAGCTTTTTTCACACTTTGAATTAGTGTTCTGTTTCCATGCCTACTACAATAAACTTAAATATCAATTTGTGCAATGTAACAGTAAACGCGACATCAACTTAAGCAAACGGTCAAGTTACCTTTGATTTCCTCATTATTTCTTTTAGTTCATGTGTCACTAGTTTTAAAATATGACAGTTTACGAATAAATTATATAGAAATTATTTAAAATTAATAGTAATAATAAATTTGAATTACTTAAAAATTAAAAAGGAATTTATATTGTTTTAGTATTATATCTACAAAAAGTAAGTATACCATTTTCTAAAATGAAATCACGCCATAGTTATGAAGAGGATCATTGTCTTTTTAAAAATACGGAGGCTATGATTTTTGTTGCAATATAATGACTGTGCTGCAAAAATTAAAACTAATAAGTTTAAATAAATAAAACATTTTTAAACTGGTAATTTGGGAAATTTTTATACGGACATAGAAAAAATATAGTATGTAACACATGCATAAAATGTCTTTTTTTTCATGGGATTGCCGCACTCGCCTAACAGTTCGTGCTGCCAAACTTCCCATTCGTAAAAAAAAGTATCACTCTATGCACTTGTTACAAAAATTACTATTTTTTCACTGTACAGGGTGTTTTTTTGTTAGGATAATAGTATATAGGCTAAACGGTAAGAGATACAAAAAAATTAAAACAGGTGTTTGGTTCTCCTTTTGAGTGTTTAGTTTAATGGCGCAATCAAATCCACGCTAACTTGATTGGTTTAGAAGATACAGGGTGATTCTCAAAATTTGTCGATTTTTCTGATGTCTTATTACCCGGACATTTATGGAGATAGAAGGAAATTTCGAATTCAAAAGTTTTATAACTCTTTAGGCAAAATCCAATGGCGTACCTAAAATAAATATGAATGTTTGAATTTTTAAGATATAACTCAAACCTGAAAATTTTTGTCCGATACTTAGTACATACCACTTTTTCATTTTGTAGACCTGCGATATCATTTAGTGCGTAAGAGACATGTCCCAAATGTTTTAGAAAACTCTTTATTGGTTTAAAAGTAAATAAAAATTAAAAATATTTAACAACCTATAGTTCAAGATCTAAGATGTTTAGGACATATTATGATCAAATGAAGTTTTCCTGTTTTTCCTAATTTTCGTTGTAGAATCAACCCTTAAAATTTGTCGGTGGAGTCACAGGGCACCCTGTATAAGACATATCATCGGGCGATGGTAAAAGTTTGCTGAATGAGATATTAGCCAATTTATGCATTTTATAGAAAAGACACAACATATAGTGGGAATTTCTGGGGACTACAAAACCTGCGCTCCAGATTTTCCACCGACTAAGCCCAGAAAAGCTTATGTTACGACATTGAAACATATATCGTTGATTAACAAAAAGACTGGCACAACAAAAAAATTATTAAAAAAGTCAATTAATTTGTCCAGACATGCAAGTAACATTTAAAGATATAACATTTGACATCAGAATCATTTAGCGAAAACTGTTAGCTATTAGTGTCATGGTATTGCACATACAAATATTCATAATTTAAAATGCATGCGTAGAAATTGTGGTTTATGAACTTTTTGGAGTAAGGACGGCCTTCTTCTTAATCAGTAATATGTCTGAAAGGCGGAGTGCTGGCTGTCCGGAGCTGAAGAGGCAGCCAAAACTCTAATTCGATGGAAGAAGAAGTACTTGGAAACTTTATTTTTTTCTAATTTCTGTTGCTAAATCCATATTTGGCATAATTTTTTTTTGAGTTTGCCAAGGCAAAATTAAAACCCATATACTTATTTTTATTACAATTCGAAAATTTAAAAATTTTTTTGCTTAATCCATATTTGGCTTAAATTATTCTTTTTCAGTTTGCTAAGGCAAAATTAGAACCCATATATTTTTATTGCCATTAGAAATTTAGAGGCAGCTGTATAGTATTACAACAATAATTTATGATTTTGATTTTAAAAATTGGGTACTGAAGATACTTTAAGACTTTTTATTTAAAAAATATTACAGTTTTAAAATAAATTTAAAATGTCATGGAGGTTGTAAATAAAATAGCTCGTGCAGCACTGAATTATAGTGTCCTCAATGGTCCTTAAGTAAATGAAGGTCTTGTCGAAGGCTTGGTGTTAAAACCTAACTTATTTCTGTTGAAAACCTAGTTTTTTGCATATATTACTCTATACTATTAATCAAGTTCAGTAACTGCATAAAACCTTATAGGATGTCATAACATCGATTATAAAAAAGAAAATAAATATTTATTGTTTACGTCAACTTTTGTAATGCTAATAAATGGTATCAACCGTGCTTAAAAGGTACATACAATATTTCTTTTAAACTTTTTAAAACCACTTTGTAAAATTAACCTATTATTGTAATGGGTTAATTTTGTAAACTAACATAAATTTTAAAACACAGTTAAGTGACCACAATATTCTATTTTTGTTATTTAATACATCAAAAGATTTTCAACATCAATAACCTAAAGTAACAGTACGTAAGAATCTTTTATATGTATCTAGATGGGGTTGGGGTGCGCGGTTGCCCTGTCGCAGCCGCCATCTCATCAATCATCCCTCCGACAGCCACGCAAGGACAGCTGTCGCACGCCGCCAACAGGAAGACGAAGCAACGTTGCCCATGTTAACAAAATTAAGTGCAATTTTGGAATTACTTTTGGAAGTATTAGTGGCATTCTTTCGAGTCGTTATCAGTTTTACTTCCCTCACGATCATTTGATTAAGCGTCAGATGCCATTTGAAATATAAATAGACATTCTTTTTTTTTTTTAATTGAGTTTTATTATTGTTTTTATCGGTTTAATTTTCTTTAAAAACTGTGAATTTTTTGATTTTTAATTTATTATCATCACTATTAAATTGATAAACATACCCTCAAAACAGACTACATTAAAAACACAAGCATATTTATTACCTACTTTTTAGTTCTATTCGATTTAACCGGAAATGATTTCAATTTTAAATTTTTAAATAGAACACCCTATATATTTTACTCTTTTGGATTCCTAAGACAATTCTAAATCCTTATTTGATATTTTTAAAGGTTTTTAGGCCTACTTAATTTTTTGAAAGCCATTTGTAGTATTGCATCTAGGTGGCTATGATCCTTATTTATGACTTCATTTTTAATCCGATCGCAAACAAATTGGTATCCGTTGGTTATCTCAAAAATCCTATATTTAAAATGTGCTTATCTAAAAAGGGTTGCCATTAAAAAAACTATAGTTAGTTAGTTGCCAAAATTGTTGTATTTCTATCTTTCATATTCATATTCATATTCATATTCATATTCATATTCATATTCATATTCATATTCATATTCATATTCATATTCATATTCATATTCATATTCATATTCATATTCATATTCATATTCATATTCATATTCATATTCATATTCATATTCATTTTCATATTCATATTCATATTCATATTCATATTCATATTCATATTCATATTCAAATTCATATTCATATTCTTTATTATTGCTTGCATACAAAATTGTATTTACACACGTCAAATATATACAAAAATTCAATAAAATTTACTAATACACAGTCACAGATAAAACAATCAATAACAGTTTAACAAACTTAACACTTGGCTTATCATTACGAATATATTAAAATCTTAAAATCAAACATTTAAAAATTCTTCAAAAGAATAAAAAGCCTTTTGCATCGGCAATTTTTAACCGCCCCCTAAAAGAGGAAAGGGGCATTTCTTTTAAGTCACAGGAACGCTTGTTGAAAAATTGAATAGCAAGGCAACCAGTGCCATCCTGACACCTCTTCAAGCGATTATACCTTGGCAACAAATGCTCTTTAGCTCGCGTATTGTATGAATGTATATCCTGATGGGTCATATACAAGTTCGGGTTTTTCTCTATGTGTACTAGTTTTTCCAGAATGTAGATTGATGGAAACTTTACAATTTTTGCCGAATAAATGCATTTCAACAGTCTGTGTATGAAAGACCCGATACCAATACCACTGCCCGACGCTGAAGCCTAAAGATCTGAGCGGCACGACTTGCATGACCCCATGCAACAACAGCATATGATGGGTGGCTATGGCACAATGAAAAATAAGCCTGCTTGACAACGTCCGCCGTAACACAATAAGACAAGTTTCTCAAAACAAATGAGAATCCCACCTTAATCTAGTGTCAAGATGTACCCCCACAAACCGCACAGATCTTTCTGTGGAATCTGCCTCATTGAAAATAACATCTGCTCGGTCTTTGTCGTTCTAGTAGAGCCGATTAGCAGCGAATCAATCTTCAGCCATGGACTGTGACTCCGCAGCGCCAGGAAGCGCCTCATCCCGATTGTCAGCGGTGAAGGATAGTTACTGATAAAACTTTGCGATTTTATTTTTCTAACATCGTCTTGGGTCACTAGATTAATTTGCGTCCAATCAAAGCCACGTAGATGCAACATTAAAAATGGCTCTAAAATCAAGTAGGATTTAAAACTTTTTGAAATGTCCCACTCTAACTAAGAATTGTCTCAGGAATCCAAAAATGATAAAATTGCATCCATTTTCGGTGTGCCTGGAGAGTAAAAAATCTGCGAAAACTCTCCTTATACCATAGCATTTGCCTATATCAAGTCTCATTTTGATATATCAAATATTCTAGGAGTTGCGCCTTGTCTAATAAATTCGTTGACACCCGGTATAGATCACAGCGATTATAAAATACCTATAATAACTTCTGGTTTCTAAAAAGGACGTAGTTTTTTAAATACATATAAGAACTGTGATACAGACTACACTTTATCCAAGTTTTATATGCGAAACATGTAGACAGTGATCAACGCGTGGTATCGTGATTTCTATATGTCTATTGGTTGAAAGGTAATAAAACATATTCGCAAACCATAAAGTGGCGTTAAATAGAGTATTAAAGGGCCTTTAAAATGAGGTGCTACATAACCCCTTTTTAATAAAAAATAATTGCTTGTCCCCTTGGCCCTCGCAATTCGGTTTTTTACATTTCCGGTTAAATCGAATAGAACTAAAAAGTAGGTAATAAATATGCAAAAACTCTCCTTTTTCCATACCATATACTTATTACCAAATCTTATTTTGATATGTCTGATACTCTAGAAGTTAAGCCTTGTCTAATATATTTGTCAACACCCAGTATGAACCCCGAAACTAGAACTGTAGTAATAGTCCTACTGCAGACCAGACAATTTAAATGATTTATTCCATAATTACTTATATCTTATTTTTTGTGAATACATTGTTCTTCTGACAAACCAAAAAGTTTGCTTAATTAAATATAGACAGACAACAAATATACTACTAATTAAAAAACCAAAATAACATTGTACGTAAACTTAGGAAATTTTTAAAAATATTGTGGCAACACCGCAACAAAATATCTCTTTTAACTTGCACCCAAAATTTGCTTCTAGTTTTGGCTTTCTTTTACTTACAGAATTAAGTTAGTATTCCACAAAAAAAATCTGTTAATTTGGTTAATTGACAATTATTACAATATTTTAAAAAAACTTTGTTTGAATAGTGGTACAAAATTATTATTGGAGTTTGTTTGTTTTTCCATTATCTTTATTTAGATGCGAACAAACCTTATAGCAGTACTATTGGTTTTTACAAATGGCAATATAATTTTTTAGTGTCTTTTACTTCAGGAAGTTTGGAACATCGTAATTAATTTTGAAGCAGCTAAGCACAAAACACGGAGTCATAGTTTTATTTAGTATAAAAAGAAATTACTTTGGAACTTGCGGAAAAATAAACATCGATTTTAGTAAAAAATACGTATTAACCCCTACTTAGACGCGTAAAGAATTGTGCAGTAATTTGTCGCATGGTGTATTTAATACACAAATAAAAGTTAAAAGTTTTTAAAGTACTTTTTACAAATATGTACCTACTATAACTACCGTGTTTAATACTAAATATGTATTTATTGAAATTATTTAAACTGTAAATTATTCAATTTTTATTATAAGAAGCAAAATATTACATTAAAATACAAGCATATTAAAATAGTCTGATACTCTTAAATACATCATGTTCAGTTTCAATATCAATTACCCCTTGATTCTGTTTTGGGACCAGTAAATACTTTTATTATATTACATGCTTTTGTCTTCGATTTTGTGCTAATGAATTTATTTGTATATTTTTAAAAAACCTACTCCAACTTTAAAAAAAAAAAATTGGGTCGGATAATAAATAATAATAATAGCCGCGCGGTGTATTTTAGGCACCTCACAATCAAATACGATTTTTTACTAAGACCCTCACAGTTACTACTATCAGTTTTTACCTTTAGTGCATTTAATAAGATAACTGAAATACGATAAAGATTCAACAATGATAAAAAATAATTGCCCTGTATGTATATTAAAATCGAAGAGGGCACTTTAGGCGTAGGCGAAGTTATCCGCGATGCCCCTTTTATCCTGTTTTTATCCTGTGGAAAAAAATTATGACCAAAAAAAAAACCCGCCAACTTTTTTTTAAACACGTGCTACAGTTTTGCGCCCCCCTTTACAATTTCGGGCCTTCAAGACCGCATCTTTTATCTCGGTATTTTATTTTTCCTATATCAAATTCCATGCCTACAGCGTGCTGCGAGGCCCCCAGGCGCTGCCTACGCCTAGCTACGCTACTGCCCTTTAGAAGTAAAATATATTATTACGTATTAATAATTCAATGTAATAACAAGACAACATAAATTTTTTATCTTTATTTTAGAAAGAAAAATGTTAAAGCTATTAGTGCTCAACATCAGGTATTATTCAAATAGGGATTTTCCACAGCAAAATCCTGCAGAGTAATACAAATTCGGTAGGACCCCAGTTAAAATATCCGAGCTTACGATAGCAAAGTTGTTTTGGGATTGGCTTTAAAACAAGAAAAACATTTTCTGATGGGTAAGTATGCTACATAGTCCAAAACCGACTAACAAGGTGGGTATAGTAAAGTAAGTTTAAAAGTCAAATTTGTTCAAATATACAGGGTGTTCCATAAAAAACCTATTTGACAATGAAACTGTTGTGTGTTCAAATTTCTTAAAATATACAGGGTGTTGCATATAACAAATCTAATTGATAATCAACATTTAGTTTTTAAGACACTATACCGGATTTTCTAAACAATTGCGAAAAATTTTAGGAGTGGTTTCTTGATCAAAATAAAGGGAATGGTTTTGGGTTTATTATTAAGGAGATGTTGCGGTATTAAAATGGCGAAAAAATCACTGTTTTATTTCTTATAATATAAAAAAGCCCTAAAATATCAAAATTCTGCTATTATTAAAATACACCTTCTAAATATTTTTGCAAGATTTAAAATAAATGGAAGTGGTGGAAATTGACTACCTCTATCGTTGTTGCTAACCAAATGTAAAGAGATACTTACACAATGGCCTCCTATTGTTTTTTATTAAACTAATTAATTTTAAATTAAAAAAAATGTAAATCATAAAGTGTCAGGACAGGGAAATTTATTTTATAAAAAAATATCTATTTATCAGTTGTCACCTATTAAGACATTTTTTATATTTTTTTATTTGAAATTGCTCGGTAGTTTAAACACAATACTCTTTTGTTTTCAATATATTATTTCTTTTTACTTTTTTTTCGCGATATCTCCCTAGTGGTTGACTTTAGACCCCCATGTTTATAGAGTAAACTTCCCTTTCCTTTTTTTGACCAATGAATAACCTTCTAAAATTGTTTTTTTATTTATTTAGAAAGACCCTTTATATTTACTAATGCTGAATATAAAATTGGTTGGTCTGAATCAACATTTTTAATCTGTGGTTTTTTTTTATGAGTTGGAACACCCTGTTATGTAAAACTTCAAGGATTTTTTTAGCATGGTCGTAAGAAAGTTAACTGCACTAATTTCCATATATTTTTTTAATGATACGCAGGTTACTGGAACCTTTGGTTGGTTGGTTAAAGGCGGAGTTGATCATTTGACCATGTTTGCACTTCAACCTATCGGCCTAACCTAAGTTACCTTCTGTCCAAAACCTTTCACCTGGCCCCGCACGATCCAAGGTTCCTGGATCAGAGCCACTGCTATGGCGTTGGTAAAATCTCCGCAGGCAGAGTGCAGCTGACATAGCCTTGTGTTGTAGGTTTACTTGCACCAGCTTCAGGTTTTTGGCAGTGTTTGCCAGCCATCAGTGTCCCCTTTGTCTTTCACAGTCCCAGACATGCTTTCATGCCGGTTGTTTTTAGCACCTTAAGAGAAACTTTGGCGATGTTCATAACCAACGTTACCTCTTAAGGACCAGTCCTTAGTTTTTTAACCCTTGTTCTGGGTTTAGATCAGTTGAAGGATCATCTGATGAAACTCGCCCTTAAGGTTAAGGAGGCCAGCATATCACTTTCGCTGTGTAAAGTAGGTCCTCTGCCATCCCTACTTTTAAGGCTGGGTTCTCCCACAGCCGAAGATTTGAAACCTCTTTTTCTACCCAGATTTTGATTCTTTCCCTGGCACTATAGGATAACCTTAACTTTTTCTAGATAGCTATTGTTGATAGCTGCCCCAGTGCCTTCCGGTCCAGGTTAGAATTCGTTCAATATAGCCATCTGGATTTTTTGCGACTGTTTCTTTTTAGGCTATTCCTGAGGAAGAATCGCTAGTTTTATGGTAGTCAAGGCGTTACTAGACTCAATTATGCCCTCAGTGCTTTTCTTGGCCTTTTTGATCCTTATTTCAGAAGTTCGCCCGTCACACGCTGATTGTCTATTTTTTTAATAAAAACAAAATATTTTTTCTTAATAAAATTTTCTCTACAAAATGGTGAACTTGCCTAAATACCGTTACTAGGTAAAAAAGAGTGCTGTTTATTTAAAAAAAATTGATATTCATATCATATTACATATTTAAGCTTTTGGCAAACAGCGAGCGAGTCGCGGAGTATCGCGACATGGGCCCATTGGAACAGGTTGTAGACTACGATTCCGCAAAAAAAAGCCATGCGGTGATCAGCTCTGTCTCACTTTCAAATAATTTCATCTTTCTGTTGCTCGCACACTATTTAAACGACGCGATTAGAAAGAAATAGTTGATTGCCGTCTCTACTTCTATTACACCTGTGGCTTTTTTCAGCTGAATTTTACTTTAATATATTGAATGACTTCATAATTAATGATCAAAAGCGCGCGTCTCGTCGCCGTCCTCTCTGGCTGTTTGCCGAAAACTTTTAATCTTGGGCTTAAATAATGAAATTTAATATTAGTAGCTTTTTGCTAATACGGAAACTTTTATATTATGAAGAATACTAATGCCTACTTTTACAATTGCGAGTTCAGTTTAGGATCAGTTGAATTCAACTGCCCATTTAAAATATATTTCTGTCAAGTAAATGCTAAAAGTAACAGCAATATATTTTAATTGGCATGTTGAACCACTAGTTGAGTTTAACTGATCCTAGACTAAACTTGCAATTGTAAGTAATGTGTAAATATAATAGTAACTTAATAGGTTAAGCTGATTTAAACCAGAAACAATAATTTTTTTGCAAATTTTATAATAAATTTAGAAAACTAGTTGCTTATTTTGCATTTATACCTAAATACATTTCCTTTTTTTAGTATAACGATATAACTCGCAGGCTAACTCATCACAACAAAGAGAAGAAGGGGACCCTATCGGTTTCTGGACTTGCTATTAACTGATACCAAAAGAGTTCATTTTAGAGTTTAGAGCTGTCGGACTCTCTGAATGCCAACGCATAAAAAATTTGATTAGCTAATTTTAAGTTTTTAAACTTGCCAAACCTATTTATACAAGGTCATCCAAATCGTGTGTGTTCGCCATTGTTAACTTCGTTATTACACAATGCACAAAGTAGTTTAAATAAACAAACTAGTAACATTTTTTACGCTTTTTAAGACTAAAGATTAGAAAAAACATTTAATAATCAAGTTCTTCACAAAGGAAGGAATATAACTTTTTTTAAATGAAACTCTCTGTTTATTTTATAGCCATACTTCCCAAAAAATTACTGGATAATAATAGTTTAGGCAAAAATTAAAAACAAAATTTACTACTAAATATCAACATTTAAAATTTCTAGACCTATGAGATAAAGTAAAGGATTTTAAAATATGAATGCTTTATTTTGAATATTTTTAAATCAGTTTTTTTCCCAAATATGATTTAAGATTAATACCATAACCAAGGCCACCCCTCAGTGTCGTACCTACTATGGGGCTAGGCAGGGCAGAGCCCCAGGGCCCCCAAGCTCAATGGGCTCCTCACTCTTACACACCTCTGACTTACTGACTAGACATTAGTAGTAGTAGTGAAAAATGAATCTTTACAAATGTCATTTTTTCTGTTGAATTTTAATTTGAAGAAAGTAAAGACTTTTTTTGTTTTAAATTTAGTTGGGGCACTACTTTATTTTTTCCAGTTTTTAAAAGTTTTTTCAGTTATCAGTTTAGGGGTCCTGGTTAATTTTTTGCTCAAGAGCCCTTGCTTACCTAGTTACGCCACTGCCATCCCTAGATAACATACCTCAATATCAGTATAAAGAAGACAATTAAAAAAATAAAATAAAAAACACTTTTTATGTCCATTTCTATTTTATTGGAAAACAGCTTTTTAATTTAGTTAAGTCTATTAAATAAGAAATAAAAAATACATAAAAAGGAAGAAAAACCTAAGTATAACATTCTTTCCTACTAGAATTGCCAAAAAAAAAAGAAAAAAATTATGGTTGATTTACTTTTTTCAACAATAAAAGTTTTTTTTAATTTAAAGATATATTTATAGTAAATTAACATAACGGTATTTCTTAAACTACATATACATAAAAAAATACTGTAAGTCGTATTCTTTGCTTTGTGTTTGTCTATTGTAAACACTCTCCGTTTAAAAAAAATTTTGTTACTTAAAGAAAATTTGGCCTTATTCTATTCTGCAACAGTAACATATTAACAAATTTAGGTACCTACATATCCTATAACTAAAAGAATATATCAGTTTGTGTATAATTGTGGACAATATGGCGAAGGAATATTCTAATTTATGATAATGAGCTGTTAATTTGTTACCATTCGCACTGTGGTGACAAGAACTAAAGGTGGTTGCATAAATCATTAAAATACATTACCCAATTTATCTCAAAAGAAGAAAAATTATTTTGTTGGAATGTAAGTAACATAACCCAAGACAATTATCCAAAAACCTAGACCTGGCTTTATTTCTCTCTTGTTCGATTAAATGCTTGAAAAGTAAAATTGACCAGTAGAATATTTCTAAATGTTTTTATTTACTTTATTTAAAACTTAAAACATAACTAGTAATCTAATTAAATTACTTTATACAGGGTGATTCCTAACCTATACGCATAAACATGGGAAATTATTACTATGGACAGACAAACAATAACTAGAAATAAAAAAAAATTGTAAAATATTTTAAATTAAAAAAAAAGAGATAAAAACGTATTATCTTAGAGACAAATAATGATTAATAATAAAAAAATATTTACCTATTTTTTATTTTAGAAATAATATAGCATAATCCCTATACACAGGGTGTCCGGATTTTGTTACAATTGCAGGGTATCTTGGTTATTATTAGAGAAAAGTTGCCACTTTTTGATAAAATAAATGATGACACTAAAATATTTTTCATGGCGCTCTTCGTTTCTAACATACAGGTCGAATTTGTTTTTTTCAATTTTGAGACCCTCCTCGTATTTCAGATGTCTTTTTTACGTAGAATCCAGTGGTGAAGTTAGATTTTTGTTTTTTTTAAGATTTAAACCAAATATATTATTGTTTTAATGAAACGCCCTGTATATTTTTTATTTATTTAATTAAAGCGGATGAAAGATTTTTAAAAATGTACAACATTTAATAGTTATTTTATATTTAATTTCGCATAGTGGGCCATGATATGGACCTCATAACAGAACAATAAAGTGAGCCGTTAGTGCATAATTTGTTTCAATTTTCAGCAACATAAAAGTTTTGACTTCTTACCCTGCCCAGCAACCCTATTTACCACTCAGTTTCTTAAGTTTGTTCACTTAGTAATTAATTAAAAACTGAACATTTCGGATTAGCGCTAATGTGTTTATACTCAAAACAGTGTCCAAAATCAGTATGTCGTTCATTTGGAAGAAGAGGGTTACAACTAAAAAAGTTTTTCGTTTTATTATCAATTTTCACTTAATTTTTTTTTTTTTTTTTTTGTAAAAATGTATTAATTCTTTACCTATATAAATCTTAGGTACCTTATATGTAAGTAAATATTTATTATTTTTTAGGAAAATTATATTTATTCTTAATTAAAAAAAAGATAATAAAACCCAACTTAAAAGTTTAAGTTGTAACCTTCTTCTTCCAAATAAACGTATCTATAATTATTAGAAAAATATTTTATTTAAAACAAAAAGTAGAAAACCGTGTATAAAACTGTACCAAAAATTATTACTGAAATTTAAATTTTGAAAGTATCACTTTCATACATGGTTTTCTATTGTTTTGTTCTAAATCGAATGTTTTTTCAAAAATTATGGATACATACTAATTTTCACCACTGTTTTAAGTATAAATACATCAGTTTTTAATTAATTAATAAGTGGATAAACCTAAGGAACTTGTGCATAGGGGTGCTGGGCAAGATAAAGTAGTTTAAACTTTTATGTTGCTGTAAAATTTAAACAAATTATGAGCTGAGGGCTCACTTTATTTCTTTGTTATAAGGTCTATATCATGGCCCACTATACGAAGTCAATTTTAAAATTAAAAACATCAATTTAAGGTCTATAAATTTAAAAATAACTAATAAGTATTATACATTTTTAAAAATCTTTCATCGGCTATAATTTAATGAATGAAAAATATATAGGGTGTTCCATTAAAAAAACATATGTTTGGTTCATATCTCGAAAAATATAAAAAATTAATAAATCATACTTCACCACTGGCTTCTACGTAAAACTATTTACTAATATCAGTTTTTACGTTTGTTGTTAGCTAAAAGACAACTGAAATACGAGGAGACTCTGAAAATAGTTTTAAAAAAATTAATACATTATAGTAGACATCGATACCATAATTTGCAAATCGGCTAAGTTCATAATCAACAAATTTTACAGAAGAGACAAAAGTATTTTTGTAATGATAGTAAAATATTCTAAAATACCCTAATAACACACAATTTTTAGATAACGTATGTTTTAGGTAAACCTTAGGTCCGAACGTTCAAGACAAAAAAGCGTTAACTAAACGTTACTCTTAAGTGTAAATGTGAACACAAGTAATTTTAAAATTTGATATGCATCAAAAAATGTCTATGATATGCACTCTCTTTTTTGGCCAGAACTGTATATACATATAAGTTGTGTATAAACAACATTTTTAAAACGTCCAAAAACTTTTGAAACCTGTTCCTAGAACGTTTTAGGTACTATAAAAAATGTTTAGTAAACGTACAAAAACATACTATGACAACATTTTTAAAACGTCCCAAGAAAACTTTAAAAACCTGTTTCTAGAACGGTTTAGGAACTATAAAAAACGTTCAGTAAACGTAAAAAATAAACGTTTTCAAAACGTTGTTTTTGCCGACACAAAACTTTTAAAAAACGTTTATCGTACGTTACCCAAAATCGTCTTGAATGTTATATAAACGTTCATAAAACCAACTTGTGTTATAAGGGTAAGGTTTTCTAAGATTTGGTAAGCATATTAATGTGGCAGTTATTTTAAATTAAAAAAAATAGAAATTCTTTCGAATAAAATTAAAAGTTTATTTAACATTTTAAGAAAATTGAAACTTTTTATACATTATGAAGAACTATTCTGCTCTTACACAATATAATAAAGTTATTATTACTTTAAAAGAAATAAAATAATGAAATATTCAATATTAAGTTACTTACAATACAAAGGTTTCAATCTATAAACAAAGGTTCATTGGCACTCGGTTGAAATCATTTTAATGCAATAAAATAAAATCTTAACAAGACGCCAGACGAAACTGGGGCCCATTGAGTGTTGGAAACTTAAAACAGTAATAGTTAACTTAGAAACCAACTGTATAGTGGAATAAAAACGAAATGTCTGATGATTCTTTAGGAGTTTGAGCATTACTTAAGATAAAAATACTTTATTATATGGCTAAACATTTTTTACTATTCTTTTTATCTGGTTAAGATACCTAATAGGTGTATCTTTTACCAGTTAATTTTTTCAAAAGTAATGTCAAACTCTAAAGTGTCCATCAGACATTTCATTTTTAATTTTTTTTTCAGTTTTCTAACAAGTTTATAAGTAAGTTTTTAGGTAAACTGTTTACCACATTTTTGGTAAACTATTTACCACATTTTTGAGATGCAACCATTGGCCCAGTTCTCGTCTGGCGTCTTGTTAAGATTTTATTTTATTGCATTAAAATGATTTCAACCGAGTGCCAATGAACCTTTGTTTATAGATTGAAAAATTTGTAATGTAAGTAATTTAATATTGAATATTTCATTATTTTATTTCTTTTAAAGTAATAATAACTTTTATTATATTGTGTTAGAGCAGAATAGTTCTTCATAATGTATAAAAGTTTTAATTTTCTTAAAATGTTAAATAAACTTTTTAATTTTATTCTGGAGAAAAGCCAAATAATATTTTGTTTAAATTTAATCTCCCAGAAAACAAATAAAACATAAAATACTTTATTATATGGCTAAACATTTTTTACTATTCTTTTTATCTGGTTAAGATACCTAATAGGTGTATCTTTTACCAGTTAATTTTTTCAAAAGTAATGTCAAACTCTAAAGTGTCCATCAGACATTTCATTTTTAATTTTTTTTCAGTTTTCTAACAAGTTTATAAGTAAGTTTTTAGGTAAACTGTTTACCACATTTTTGGTAAACTATTTACCACATTTTTGAGACGCAATCATTGGCCCAGTTCTCGTCTGGCGTCTTGTTAAGATTTTATTTTATTGCATTAAAATGATTTCAACCGAGTGCCAATGAACCTTTGTTTATAGATTGAAAAATTTGTAATGTAAGTAATTTAATATTGAATATTTCATTATTTTATTTCTTTTAAAGTAATAATAACTTTTATTATATTGTGTTAGAGCAGAATAGTTCTTCATAATGTATAAAAGTTTTAATTTTCTTAAAATGTTAAATAAACTTTTTAATTTTATTCTGGAGAAAAGCCAAATAATATTTTGTTTAAATTTAATCTCCCAGAAAACAAATAAAACACTACATTTGATGTGTCTATCTCAATTAGTTTCTGAAATATGACCATCCAAATCTGAAAAATAATTTTAAATTATTCTTAGAAGCGTAACAGAGATACATCTTCCAACTTGCTTCTTTATTTTTTAACGTATAAAATAAATAAAAAAACACTGTTTTGTTGGGTAGATTCTGTAGAATCCATATCTTTCATCAGAATGCTTTTATCTTTAGGATATACAGTGTAGGACAAAACATATTAAATTTAAAAATGGAAAACCTTGTAAATTATAAAAAACCTTGTATCTGTCCTTACACTCAGAAGTAGCAAAAGTAGGCAAGGCAATTGTAAGTACAAACTGATAGCAAAGGTAAAAATCTTGACAAAAGTAGCGAGACTTCGCGAGACTGCATCGGAAACACAACGGTAGCTCTTATTATTTAAACTCTTTCACTTTTTTTAGTAAACAAGGCTTATAATAAACTTAGTAGATTAAATGTTGTATATTTATGTTTACTTAAAATACATCTTCAAGTGTCTTATTAACCTAATAGAAGTCGTCAGATCCTTTTATAATTTTGTGTACATGTAGTTTGGAGTATCTACTTTAAAATACACAGCATGAGTCATTAAAAATTTTAAAGTTGCTTTTTGACCAAAATAATGGATTTCTATCCCATAGTGTATCGGCGCGTCGCTGTGTAAAGGATAGCGGCGCCTTTGTATAAAATAGTTCGATTGCAGGCGGCCTTTTTATGTTTTTTGTATTATTTTCAAAGGGTACCGAATTTGCGCTTTAAAATGTTCTCACTATAACCACCCTCAGTAGAAAAGAAAATAAAGTTAGCCAATTTGCGAAGTATATTACGGTATCAACATATTTTTAGGCTTCAAGTAAGGTATAAAACATGTTTTACACAAAGTTTTAAATTCATTTAAAAAAATCAATAAAATTAAGACATTTTGCAAATTCTGGAACCAACAAGGAACCTGAAGATTCTTTCTTCTTTGAAGTAACTTTCTTATTCTTCAACAATTTTAACATAATAAAGGTATACTTGCTTAAAGTTGATT